>CM044009.1:78745922-78888422 GCA_024085815.1 Flaveria linearis
AACTACCTCTTAAGATCAGTCGTATAAACCAGCCGATCTTTTCCCTCGAACTTCGTCGGCGTTGTTGTTAGGGTTCCACCGAAGGTAAATATCTTCATAATCTAGATTTCATATTTTATTGTTTTAATCGGATCTACTGGAGCAGATGATGTGAAATAGAGCTATTATGTAACTTTTTTGTGTATGTTTGACGTTTTATTTTTGATAAGTCAGCTCCATATCTGTATTTACATCGAATCAGATCATTGTATGTTTATGCGTAGTTGTTGAACATGAAATTGACGGTTTGTTTTCTAATTTTTGGATACGCAGGAGAGAGGTTTAAGGAAGTAAAAACTAACGAAAAATGAGGTATGTGATTCGATTCATTCAGTGGAGTTTTGATTCGTGTAGATAGTTCCAACTGAGTTGTGTGATATGTTATCGATATTATGTCTCTTTTGTATGCATTTTTGTTCCAATTTTTTGATAATCGTTTTTTTAATTAGAAATATGGTATGATTTGGTATTGAAGGCTTTTTAAACAAGAGATTGATGTTAACTTATGTAAATTCCTAAAGGCTATATCAATTACTAGTTCAACTGTTTGATTCTATGATTATTTGTTGTAAATGTGGTTCATTTTTCTGATGTTTGAATATTTGATTTGACAGTAAGCTTCAGAGTGATGCCCTTAGGGAAGCTATTACCCAAATTACCACCGATGCTAAAGAAAAGAAACGTAATTTCACTGAGACCATTGAGCTTCAGATGGGCTCAAGAACTATGACCCACAAAAGGACAAACGTTTCAGTGGAACTGTGAAGTTGCCGCACATTCCTCGACCCAAATTGAAAGTTTGCATGCTTGGAGATGCCCAGCATGTGGAAGAGGTGATTTTTTTATAAAACTTGAATGAAACTTATCACATACAAGTATGCATAACTAATCAGGTTTGTGTGTTTTGTGTTGAGTTTTGACTTGTGAAAACATGTATAGTCATATAATCATAAACATGCTGCTTAGCTAAAAAGATTTGTGTTTGTTAATATTCACAGGCTCAAAAGATTGGTCTTGAATACATGGATGTTGAAGGACTCAAGAAGCTCAACAAGAACAAGAAGCTGGTGAAGAAGCTTGCCAAGAAACACCAGGCTTTTTGGCTTCTGAATCCGTTATCAAGCAAATTCCTCGTTTGTTGGGCCCTGGTCTTAACAAGGCAGGTTTGTATCAGTGTATTCATTAATAAACTGAAACCTGCTGTATTTATTAGATCACATGTGTTTATAATCTGTCTCATTTAAATGTTAATATTTGTTTCACTCATTCCATGATTGCAGGAAAGTTCCCAACACTTGTTACTCACCAGGAATCCCTCGAGGCTAAGGTGAATGAAACTAAGGCGACAGTCAAGTTTCAACTGAAAAAGGTGTTGTGCATGGGAGTTGGTTGGTAACTGCAGCATGGAGGAAAAACAGATCTTCCAAAATGTGCAGATGAGCGTTAATTTCCTCGTTTCATTGCTGAAGAAAAAACTGGCAGAATGTGAGCTATCTCTGTTTTATAGAATGATGCTTTTTTATAAATGATCAAATTTGGTTTCAGTTCAATAGCAGCAAAATAAGTTGATATTTGTTTATACGCATTTCAGGTGAGATGTTTGTACTTGAAGACAACAATGGGAAAGCCAGTTCGTATCTTCTAGGTATTCAGTCTGTTTTTCTTACAAATTTGTTGTGAGGCGGTGTTGGTTTGGCTTATCGGGTCTCTGTTATCTGTTATCTGTTATCTTCTCGTTTTAGATGATACCATGAACGTTATGTTTACTGGTTACCGGTATTTTAACAATGTTTTTGTCATCTTAAGGAGAGTATTTGTTTGAAGTGTTTTTTTTTCTTGCAAACCTTAACCAATGTTTCGGACGATTGCCATTTAAAAAAATAAGAAACATAGAAGTACAATAGTGTATGTTAAAACCGATGAAGCTTTACCTGTAAATACTTCTACTTACACAAGGCCTAACAAATAAACATCATCTTGCATTTAGGTCATGTTATACATGAATCGGATCTAAACAAGCAATCAATTCGCACCATACCTGATTTTGGAAATGTTTGGTTGAACGTGACCTATAACCGAATAGAATTGTAGGGTTGAAAGTGGTTTATAACACCATACATTGAACCTGGTTTTAGGGGTTATTTGGTAGCACTTTAATTTAATGGTTCATAACATTTAGACTTAAGGACTGTTTGGTAGTCTCTTATCAGTCTCTTAATAATTCAGATGTCTGAATAGTTTAGTTTAATTCAGATGTTTCAGAATGTTTGAATGGTTAAGCATTTGTCTTTGATTGTTAATAATGTTGAATGGTGAATGTTTGAATGTTGTTAAATGATTTGGTTGCTAAATTTGTTGAATGGTTATACATTGATTTATTGACATGAGTTAATGAGTTTACTATCTTATTTGACATGGTTAATAATCTATTATACTGATGAATTTAGATCTAATGCGAATTTAAGATATCTTAATGATTATTCAGACATTGCTTTGAATATAGTTAAGCGATATACTAGTCTTAATGATTCAGACCTCTTATAATGGTTTAGCAATAATGGTTTTGACCTTATTAGTTGCATTAATCATTCAGAATTATCAAACAACTTTAAACATTTTTTATCTGTTAAGAGGTTATTGATTGTAAGAGGCTACAAACAGTCAGTCTTTTAAACCCGTAAAACATGATCCTTCCCTTTAAAAATCTAATATATCTAATATGAATGGATTTAGCCGTAACATGACAAAATTTAAGTATTAAATTATATTCAAATTGTATTTGTTCAACTAAAAGTATTAAATTACTAAATTTAAGTATATTATTAAATAAAATTTGTATATTTTGTTTTTCTTTTTAAGATTTATTCGCTCGTCTAACTTAGAATAGAATTCAAAGATGATATGGTTAAAGACTACAAATATTAGAAAATTAATATTGTGTTGAGGAAGCAACGAATTTAGGAGTATGGAGAGATAATAGAGGAAAACAACAAGATTTTTTTAATTGAGATAAATATGAGTTACAAATACTTTATATTTAGGTTCTTACATTATTACAAGAGTAATCATAAATGAGATTGATTATATAAAAAATCATGATGTTTGGATGCATACGTTTGAAGAGTAATAATCTTCCTACTCTAATAATAGTATTTAATTCTTATTTAGATTAAAGTGTATTTTTAATAAATTAAGAAAGATATTTTCTTATAATGTTTTTTATAAAAAAATAAAAATTTTAAAATAATTTTTTTTTCTAAATATCCAACTTTTTAACAATATAAAATATTTTAAATTGATGTTTTTTAAAAAGGTTTTCGTTTATAAGCCAAAAATAATAAAAATCAGGAGTATAATAAGTAAATTTAAAAATGATATTTAATTAATACAGTTTGTTTTGAAACGTGTTTAATTTTTTTGGCTAACAATGATAAAAATAATTTTTTACATGTTGATATTATTATTTGATTACTTATATAGTTTTTACTCGTATTTAGTTTCAATCATAACTTATTTTAGAATACCGTTTTATACTTAATAAAATTTTATTATTTTTAATATTTATTTATTCAGTCAATGTAATACAGAGTTACTAAACTAGTGATATATATACCACAATGAATAGTACTTTGAGTCATTATAATTGTTGATGCATATAACATAATGACTATAATTTTTGTGATATTTTTATTAGATAAATATTTACTACACAAGGTGGTGAACATAACTACGTTAGAACTACTATTGAAAAGTATCTAAGTTAGTGTTAAAGACATAAATTGTATATTGACATATATGAAAAATTCCATAAAGTAAATGAGCGAAGTCCATTAAAAAACACTTGACCACTCTCTAGGGAACTGTAACATTTTGCAAATTAACAATTTGCATCCTGTTATTTGTCCATTTTAACCACTTGCATTCCTGCAGTTTTAAAATTGTCATCCGCCCCTAACGTTTCATTTTTATTTCATTTGAGTCCAACACACTAACATCATTAGATTTTTCCGTTAATTTTTATAAAATGACAAAAATACCCTTATAACTTCAGGGATGCAAACGGTAATTTACTGGTAATTTACACTTGAATAAAATACCCTTATCCACCCCCCGCCCTCTATCTTCTCTCTCTCTCTATCTCTTCTCTCTTCACTAAATACAGTCAACAATCAAGAAATTAAACTCATTCAAACAACAAATACCTGAAAAAATGAAAGGTTGGAGGACGAATCAAGAAGAACAAGAACATTAGAAGCAGAGTCATCAATACCTTCATTACGCATTGTACAACTCTCCAAATCCACCTACATACCCATCAAATTAACCCAAATCCCCAACTAATTCAATAAAACCAAACCATAAAATGACATAAACCCACCAAAGATTTCTCAATTCGGAACGTGGGCTCCTCACAGTGGCTGATGACGACGACGGACGACGGCGATGGTGAAGCTCCGGCGTCGTGTGGCTCCTCACGGTGGCTAGAGTATTGAAAGTTGTTTCTTGAATAAGTGAATATGGGTGATGGGGATGGGTGGTTGTGGTGGTGGTGGTGATGGGTGGCTACGGTGGTGGTGGTGATGGGTGGTTGCGGTGGTGGTGGTGATGGGTCGATATGGTGGTGATGGGGGGTTGCGGTTGTGGTGGTGATGGGGGCTGCGGTGGTGGTGTTGACGGAGTCGCGGTGGTGGTGTTGATGGGGGTCGCGGTGGTAGTGAAAGGGGGTCGCGGTGGCGGTGATGGGGGCTGCGGTGGTGGCGGTGATGGGGGGCTGCGGGTGGTGGTGGTGGTGATGGGGGGTTGCGGTTGTGGTGACGATGGGGGGCTGCGGTGGTAGTGACGATGGGGGTTGCGCTGGTGGTGATGGGGGGTCACGGTGGTACTGAAAGGGGGTCACGGTGGACCGGGTGGTGGTGATGGGGGGCTGCGGTGAGTCGATGATGGTGTTGAGGGTTGTGAAGGTGGTGTTAAAGGTTGTGGATATGGTGATGAGGTTGTGATGGTGGTGATGGGTATGTTGGTATTGAAGAAGAAGATGATGAATGAGTCCCATAATTTTATTTATTATTATTTATTTTAGGGGTAGTTTAGTATTTTTAACAATAACTTTAACAGAATAACTAACAGTGTTACTTATCTTGACTTAAATTGAGATAAAAATAAAACGATAGACACTCAAATGAAGATAACATAAAACGTCAGAGCGTAGATGACAATTTTAAAACTATAGGGATGCAAACAGTTAAAATGAAAAAACGTCAGGGATGCAAATGGTAATTTACTCTAATAATTTTAGAGTAAATTACAAATGTGTCCTTTATTAATACACGAAATTACATGGTATGTCCTTTAGTTTTAATAATTACATCCAATGTCCTTTTTTTAAAATATGTGACCACCTATTGTTCTTTACACTAACTTTCAGTTAAATATACAGTTAACTCAGTTATATATATCTCACATGAGATGTATTTTTGCCATTTTCTTCCACGTCTAATATACTAAACAAATAAAAAAAGTTACTTTATATGAAATATATAACTAAAAGATATCGGACCGTTAGGTAAGTCAGTGAACCGCATTCCTCTTACGTTCAATACCATTAAATCCATCATTCCCCCTATTTGATAGCCCAATACCAGTCATCTTCACCACCTACAACATCTCACACATCATTAAAATCACTTTAACTCGAACAAACAATGATGATAAGATTAAAATCCCTAATTAACTTTTGTATTCCGTTGCTCTTTGAATTTCTGGGTTATGTTTTTGTGATTAACGAGCGACTAATAGTTCATCTTCTTGCTTTTGCAATTATATAAGTGTTTCAAAGAATCAGAGGTAATCTCCAAGTTTTTGTTCCTTATTGATTTTTCATTATTTGTTAGTGTGAGTAGTTTATAAAGTATTTACGTGTATTTTTTTATGTTATTATTGATTTCTCGACCTTCTAAATGATTTGTGACTTAGACTTCTTACTTTAGTAAATGTTATTGGAGGTTGTTGTCATTAAAAGTTTTGACGATTGGTCGAATAAACAAAAACCAAGAGTGATTGGTTTCACCGACTTACCTAACGATCCGATATTTTTAATTTTCTTTTTTCGTTTAAAATTTTTATTTTTATAAATTTTTTAATATATGAGAAGTGAAAAAAATGATAAAAATAGTCTCATGTGAGGGGGCACATAACTGAGTTAACTGTATATTTAATGATAGTTAATGTAAAGGACAATATGTGTATAAAATCTTTTAATAAAAGGACATGATATGTAATTATTAAAACTAAAGGACATACCATGCAATTTTATTTATTAATAAAGGACACAATTTGTAATTAGTTATGGGTAAGAGACGGATTAATTGTAGTTGTAGAGTTCATTTCTAAAAGCTCTCATATTTTGACTCTTGGGTCTACCTAAAAGTCAAACTACATGGTTTTGGCTTGTAATTCAATTAACTCTGTTCTTTTAATGTTATAGTCATATAAGTATATAAAAAGGGGTAACTTTGTAAAATAGTAACCAACTTTCAAAAGTGTTCTAAATTAGGTAATTCAAGTTTTAAAAGTGTTCTAGTTAGGTCACTCAGTTTTTATATTTTATATAAATTAAAAGCCTTAACATGTTTTTTAGCATGTTATACTTTTTGTTCAATTAGAAAATATTTTTTTCTATCTTTTGATGCTGATATGGAACGTTAACGTAAATTTTAGGTACTTTTTTTATTTTTTTCATAATTAACAAGTTTTTTTTATTTTTTAATATAATTTTATATATTGCAAATTCTGACCACCACATCTTTTCCATCGTTACTTACTTGACATAAGAAAATTTAACGATGACTCGATTTGATCATTTGATGGTCCAATTTAAGAAAAATATACATGAGTGACTAATTAGAACACTTTTAAAACTTGGTTACTATTCTGTGACATTTTCCCATATAAAAAAAAGCGAGAGAAGAATTAAAACTAATTCAGAATTACTTAACTATAAGGAAGATATTGATAAATTTGTGTTTTTTTACTAGCATTGAAGAATGACACGAACTACTATCACACACATTAAAAATAGATGTTAAGTCTATATATATATTTTTTAAAAAACTAAAAAGCACAAGAATTTTACAGAAGTAGCATATAACAAAAGGCTATCTTGTACTGTTCCAATCGTAATCACATGCTTGTTGTGAAGGGTCATTTAATGGTAATATGTAGAGGTGGCAAAATGGGTGAGTTGGATTGGGTTGATTGTTAAGTTAGGACGGATTTGGATCAGGATGGGTTTGGGGATGAGTCATTTAGAAAAAAAGGTCAGGATGAGTTTGAGTCAATATGGGTGGATCAGGATGAGTTCGGATCAGGATGAGTTCGGATCAGGATGAGTCATTTTAAAAAAGTCAACATTATTTTACTAGTTTCTACAATCCAACATAGATAGATGCATATACGAGCTCAAACAGATACATATAAGACTTTATCTATAATAGATAAATGCATCTACAATCCAACAATACACATAGATAGATACATATATGGACCCGTGGCGACGCGGCGGACCCGGGGCGACGCGGCGGACCGGGGCGACGCGGCGGACCGTGACGACGCGGACGACGCGGCGGACCGGTGGTGATGCGCGATGAAACTCGACAGAGGTGGGAGGTTGTATGTGTGTTGGTGGTGTGGTGGACCGGTGGTGATGCGGTGGTGGTGCGGTGGTGTCTTGTGCGACGGAGGTGATCAATTTGAGTGAAAGAAACATTGACTTAGACTTGTAGATCTAATTTTGAAAACTCATCTTGACCTATGTTTTTTTTTCAAAAGGGTTTTAACCCATTTTGACCCCCTTGCGTTTTTATTTAATCCATTCTAACCCATCTTTATTTTTAAAACACCCATTATAACCCAAAATCACATCTTTAGATTTTTTTTTCCTCCTAATAATATCTTACTTATGACAACGTCTATTGCTTTGATCGTAAATTTATTTTATGGTTATATTTTAGTTCATCTACAAGAATATAACAATAATGGGGGTTATTATTGTTCTTCACATGTTCAGAAGCTTATTAACCTCATAATACCCAATATAATAAGTATAATTCGTATCTTTCTTTTTATGTTTTTCATTTTTAAATTTAAAAATACTCGTATTACACCTTTGATTATGTAACACTCTTTTCTTGTCTATCTATTAAAATATGACCTTCCTATATTCTCACCTTTCTCTTTATAATATTTATCAGTTGATTAAAATATTTTATTACCTAGAAAAAAACTTTTATTTTAAGGATAGTACTCATGATATTAGGAGCGGCATGTCATGAGAGTTTCACGAGGGTCAATCGAGGTGTGGTTGCGAATCATGAGCGAATTCAAAGGAGAAAAGAAACAAAGAAACACAAAAGAAACCTAGTCGTTATACGGGGTGGTGGGCTGATCTAGTAGAATTGCAGAATAATAGAAGTAGGAAAATCACAACACTTTCTGAGACCGCAACATGTAGATAGATATACCAACAAAATTAATATATTTGCACTTGGGTAGATATGAAATAAAATATCTCTTGCACAAACGGATACATATAACCAAAAAAAGACTAGTGATTGTTTTTTACCTATACAAGTCGGGCTTCATAAATAGTCTACTTACCTTGAGAGAGTCAAAGACTTGACCAGCAAGCTCACCTCGTCTAGGCCCGTTAACAATACGAGCTGATTTGAGAAAGTTCAAACGAGTTTTAATCCACGAGCTATTTGACCGGCCAAACCTTGAACAAAAGATCACACCCGGATGTGTCTTTGGTATGAGTCCCCTTGTCCTTAACCTTTACCCAAACCAACATACATCTAATTTTATCTTTCTTTGTTTTATTTAGTTGCAACTTTTATTTGCATTTTAAAAAGGAAAATGAAAATCTAAGTTGTGAGTTTTGTCTTTAGAGTTAGGGTATCATTTGCCTTAACACACTTGTGGTCTCTTTGGAGATTCCAAACGCCACCTTCCCCAACCACCCCAACACCCTTTATATATAAAACCCTCAACACTCTTTTTTCATTAGCCCTCGGTTCCTCCGCTTATTGCATTTCTCTTCTGTAAGTTCAATCAAATATATATGCAAATCCCTAAATTGCACTTCTCTTGATTTCAATCGATGTTATCAATTATTCTAGCTCTATGAATTACGTGTTTCTGTTTTTTGTTTGATTACTGATTGATTTTGTGTCTGTGTTTGAGTTTTAGATGATGGAATCTTCTTCGGTTTATTACGGTGAAGCTGATATCGTTGTGAAATTATTTTATTTGTGTTTACTGTTTAGGTTAGATCTGTTTCACCGATTTAGGTTTTGAAATCATGTGTGATCGTGACTTGTTATCATGGAAATTGGGGAATTTTTTGGTTTGATTGAAGCTTACATGCATGAGAAGTGTTTGCAGAATTAAGATGGATGATTTGTTGTTGTGTTCTGTTTTTGTGAATTTGTTGGTAAAATAGAAATTTTGGTATAATGTGAATTTGTTTAGGTAAAGAGGGTCAAGTCTGCATTGGGGGACTTACCTTATGTGGGAGGGGTCAATCGACCCCGCAGAATTTTTTTTATCTGTAACGTGTATTGACGTTTCTCAATTGACTATTTTTCAACTTCGACCCCTGTGAAAATTTTTTACGACCCCTATGAAAAAAATTACGACCCCGGAGAAAAAAATTTCTGGGTCCGCCAACTGCTCAAGAGTGTTGGCTGACCCTCCTGCCAACTGATGTTGACCAAATTTACTTTGTATAATGTGAATGTGTTTATGTAAACTTACATAGAACGCCCAAATTATTTTCTGTAACATTGGTCTTAAAATGCACAAGGTTTCTGAGGCGTTAAGGTCACGAAAGTGTGCGAGAGCTTCATGTATGCGAGACTTTGCTCTTTGTACGAGAATAAGCTTCATTATAATTAAAAGCTATCTCTCACTCATCCCTTTCATATATCAACCAGCCTTTTGATCAAGTAATGATTTTTAATATTTCGGTCATTTGACACATGAGCCTCCTCAAGACTCTGACTTTGACTAATCTTGACCTACATGTACATGAAACACCACCTCAAGGGCCTGTGTTTCTAATCTCCTTGTGAGCCGGCCTCAGGAGTTTTTAAAACCAAGTCTACAAAGAAATAAAAACTAAAAAAATCCTGCTTCCGGCCTTCCGCTACATTTCATTCACTAAAAGAAAAGAAGCGAATGGTCACATGTGCTATAATGAGTGTCCCTAAACTTCACAATAGAAGACCATTGATGCTTGCCTAGGATTGTTTATTTTACACACTTAAGTGGTTTTTATCCGTTTTAGTAGGGTAGGATGGCTGGTTTTCGACTAAACTAGACTATCAGCTAATCAGTCCTTTTCAATTGTATGATATTTCATATTTGCAATGTATGTGCACAAGTATGTTCTCAACTTAAAACTTCTTTGAGTCATGTGGTTGCTGCACTCTGGATTTTGAAAATGGATATGCTAATTGTTGTAGAACTTTTTTTATTCTTCCTATTGTATTTAAATCACATGTATGAGTTGTAATCTATTCTTTTGTTGGTCTACCTCTACCGTTAATCATGAAACGTTACTGGAGCAATCTGTGCATGTTTCTTATTTTCCATTGCAAAGGGTGATCATAGCTTATGATGTTGATGTTCTAGAAATTCTACTTCTTTGGTTCAAAGGTTGCTACCGTAACCATGAATCTTTTAACTGTTCATTAACATCATGCTAACTGATAACACAGCATTACTATTCTTGATACTCATGTTTTTGATTTTAAACAACATTACTGTGTATCAATTCATTTGGCGTATATTAGTCACCTTTTGACATAATAAACGTATGTTCCAGTGATCTAATAAATAGGCTAATAGGCTTGTTGAAAGTATGGAAGCTGTGTGCTTGAGATCTTACCCTAACATGCTCATTGGTGATGACCGAATGTTGTTTTGCTTTTGTTGAACTTCAACTTATCGTGTCTTGGGAGATGTTTGGATTTGTGTCATGGAATTGTGACTTAAAGTTGAGCCATAACTAGTTTTTTGATGTTTGCATTGTTAAACTTTATTTTTCAATATCAAAACAGTAGTTTCTTGGCAAATTGTGTCAGGTATTATTTTTTTTCATTTGCATCCAGGTCAAAATGTCATCCTTCACGCTTCCTACCAAACCATGGTCAGAACCTCACCCCAAACCATGGTCAGAACCGCACCCCAAACCATGGTCGGTTCTTTCCTAAAGAGCCCATCCACCCTTCCATCAGTTAAGAGCATCTCAAGAACCTTTGGTTTAAAATCCGGTTCTTCCTTCAGAACAACCGCCATGGCTACATACAAGGTTAAACTCGTGGGACCTGATGGTGAAGAAAACGAATTCGATGCACCTGATGATGTTTACATTCTTGACTCAGCTGAGAGTGCTGGAGTTGAGCTGCCATACTCTTGCAGGGCGGGTGCATGCTCAACCTGTGCTGGAAAGCTGGCTGCTGGCGGTGTGGACCAATCGGATGGGTCGTTTCTTGATGAGAACCAAATGAAAGAGGGTTACTTGTTGACCTGCATTTCGTACCCGACTTCTGATTGTGTTGTTCACACACACAAAGAAGGTGATCTTTACTAAGTTTGATGTGTTTTTGGACATGGTCATCTGCGAGGCTTGTTTTCGGTTGTGGTAATTCTAGTTTCTATTGGTAGCAATCAGCATTTTGAATCTTGTGATATAATCTTGATAATGAGATAAAGATGTTCTGGTTGTGGTAATTCTAGTTTCTATTGGTAGCAATAAGCATTTTGAATCTTGTGACATAATCTTGATAATGAGATACCTAATAAAATGTCTTACTCATAGATTAGGGTACATGAAGGGTGAAAAGAAAGCAAACCTTACTTCTATACTATAGAATAGAGAGGTTTCTCCTAACAAGGCTAACGACTCCAAGGCATAAAGGAGCAAAGACGATGACAACAAAACATGCAAAGAGCGTGAGAAATACATAACACATATCAACACATTTATAACACAACTTAAATATGTAAGCAACGGAATTGTCAAAAGATTAGAACACATAAAGAAATATAATAACATATAAAAACTAAAGAATGTCATGCCACATACCCCCACCTAGGGCTACATGCTCTCCAAAAAAGCCACCTAACCCTAAAGTTATACACTTAGGGACATATGTGAAGAGTATAGGCATAGCTTGGAAATTGACTAAAATCTACACAACCGAATGAATAATCACAAACCAAAGGACAACCCCCATGGCCCCATCCCATACCTAGTCTATACACCCTCCTAGAAATCACTAGCCTTAATTGACATCTTCAAGAGCTCATGATCATTTATTTGGAGATGTGCAAGTCTAACAAATCCTGACCAACCTGTCTTTCAAATTAGTTTTGACTTGTCTGTTGTCTTCCTCCCGTCCATTATGAGATTTTCCACCATCCTCTCATGCTCTATTAGTAATCTCTTCCTCACATGCCAGACCAACTCAATCTTCCATCTTGTATACACTTCAAGATACGTGCTACCTATAATCTGACCCTAAAAACTTTATTTCTTATCCTGTTAACTAAGAATGCCTTTGCTAGGTTTATAAACACCATATGCAAATCTAGCTTATTTTTCCTATACTTCTTCATAAATCTCCTAAAAATGTGTACCGCTGACGTCTACCTATAATCTAGTCCAAAAAACTTTTTATTATTATCCTGTCCAACTACATATGCCTAGGTTTATAACACCATATGCAAATCTCATTTATTTTTCCTATACTTATTCATAAATCTCCTAAAAATGTGCAAATCTCACTTATTTTTCCTATACTTATTCATAAATCTCCTAAAAATGTGTACTACTTACGCAGTAGATCTCCAATGTTTAATACCCTGTTTTTCTAAAATTTTTAGTTTACCATCTAATTTTTTTTGCCTTCATCGCTCTCTCCATAATTACATAGTATGCCTCAGGAGTTTTATCCCCCTATAGTAAGTTAGTAACCAAAACCCTGGGCATCACCTTTAATCTTGTGTAAAGGAACTACGATGTTACTTCCCCAAATAGGTTTCCCCATCTGATTTGTGGTTTATATTTCTTCTTCTTAGAAGGCATAGGGTACAAGTGCGTCCTCCATTCTTTTCACAACTAGACCCCCAATACCACAACTTGTAACCATTATGCTCACCCCATTTTTGACCCTTCTACCTAATTTCCTGGAGACATGCCACTTGTACCCTATGCCTTCTAAGCACATCCACCATTTCCAAGAACTTATTGTTGAGGGATCATACATTCCTCAAAGCAAAACGCACAATATGCCTCTTTTGTCTTCCCTACTTGCACCCGTCGTCCTAGAACAAAATGCTATAAATGTAACAAAATAGTCTTAATTTAATAGTGGGTGTATACCTTTGAGCCATTAACATACCTAATAGGTGATCCATCAAGCAAACCGGTTTCAAGTAGCTCCTTCAACTTAGTCGGAAGTTTCTTCATCACAATCTTCTTTGACCTTTTTATTTCCAACTTTTTTCATTTTCTCCATTGTATGGACTATCAACAGAGTTAATTACGTTCCCATCATTGTCTTCAATTTAACATCTTGTTGTCATTTACCTCTGGTTTCAAATCAGAACTACAAATCTCCATCCTGCATACCTTTCTAGGAACCATGTATCATTTTGCAATCTTCATGAGTGAAGCAGCAATTGTGTTCAGAAATCCACTAGCTTTAACAAAGGCATCATGCACAGCCTGATAACATGATGTGAGGAAACAATATAATAAAATCAAAACAAACACCTCACTTCAACTAAATATAGGTACCATACTAAACTACATTTTAAGAAAAGTTACCTGTTAGCCAGTATTTGACTACAGAGTCGAAGTCCTCTTTCTTTCACCCAATTGAAGCGCATTCACAATTTGCTTATGCACAATCTTGTAATTGGATTCGTTGGCTAGCCTGAACCAAAATTGCATGTGAAGTACATAATAATGATTCCAAAGAAGCATGAATAAATCTCCATAAACCCTAAAATACAGTAACTGTTTCATATTAAACTTCATAAAAATTGTAACTAAATGAGCTAATAAATCAAAGGCTATTTGATATAGGTCTGAAATTTGACAAGAAAAAGTTATAATGATACAAAACACCCTTTATCATACCATAGAATGTTGTAGGACTTCCCTATTCCTTTTGTATCCTTTTTCTTAATTAAATCTAGAGCTGTTGATTTTTACCTAGACAACATCTGATAGGAGCAAGCCCGAACAACACCGGTTCAAATGTAATGATCAAAAATAAAAGGTAGGCAACGGTAATTCGAGATACAGAAACATCACTCGAACTAATCGTTGAGCAAATTCTAAACTCGAGATGAGATACAGTTACACCACTCAACTCTAATATAGATTCCAAAGAACACCATTCAAGTTTGCTACTCTTGAACTAGCAATGGAAGGATCAATTAACCCATAATACAATGAGATAATTTAACTGAGAAAATTCCTTCAGAAACTCACTGTCTCTTTTTTCTGACAAAGTCATACATATATATAAAAGAAAGTAAACCAACAACTACATGCTATCCTCTTCTTACGGAGAAATGGAATTAAAGTACTAATAAAACAGCCTAATGTACAACTAACAAAGCATAAAAAAGAAACTAAATTTTAAACTTGCAAGAAAGTGGTAGAAATTGCAGGTGCATGGAACATGGAGTGCATTAACTTGCATGAGATTTATTTCTTGAATAATAATATTGTGGTTGATGTGGGTTGACACGTGTGGTGAACGGGTCGTTGACCCGACATATATGCAACAACATCAGCATTAATAAGTCAATAAAGTATTTGCTCCTCTTTTTGAAATCTGACATCACAACTATGAGTTTCATACTTCCATATGCAATAAGCATATTATTCAAGTTAGAATTTAATAGCCATTAGCTATTAGTAAAAAAATAATGTCAAGTTTAGTACAATCTACTTCCTAGAAAAAAGCTTAAAGGTGAAAAGAATCTGGTATGTGAAAGCAAACCCATTTGACATCCAAACCAAAGTGTAGCATTTTATTAGAATGAAAGTAGGACACCATGGTAAATAACACATTTTGACTTTTGAAGCCAAATAGAGCTGTTTAATGTGGAAATCAAATTTTAGAAGAATAGTGTGAAATAACATCAGAATGAATACCACCAATTGTATGTCTTTCCTATATGATATTTTAAAATGGTGGTAGAATCATACAAACCTGGTTGAAGATGACTTCCGTATTGAAGGCCCAAAAACCTTGCTGCTGGTCAAAATAAACACATCTACATATCAGAAAATAGGATTTAGATTTCAACATAGATGAATAAATAGGAATTTGCAGAAATTGAATTAAAGACTTGCAGGGAAACCATAGCACACATGTCTAATCACAAAGGTCGCGTAGTACTAATCATGTAATGATAATATTATAGGTGAATTAACAACATTCAAAGGGAATTCATTGTAGCCAAGTGATTACAGCAACTTCTAGAGCCATAACCATAACCATGCCAGTAAATCTCATCAATAGCCAAGCCATTGACGAGATCTGGGGAGGGTGGGATGTAGGCAAACCTTACGTCTACCACAATGGATAGAGAGTCTGCTTCCAGAGAGACCCCGACTCTTAAGCAATCAAAGCAAAATGAAAAAAATCATGTATCACTACAGTAAAAAAACCACATTCAATCAGATTCAATATCTTTAAAGCAAGATCCCATTTGTCATGATAAGAAGCACCATGAAAACATGAAATACTTTTAATTGAAATACATTGAAATGATTTTTACAAAAATAATAGCAAGTATTGTTCACACATGCACACACATAATTGCAAGTTCATAAAAAGTTTAATAGCTTACCGTTTCCATATTCTCTGATGTTTCGCCCTTCCGCACCACAAGAGCTTCTTTCCCACTGTTGAAATCTTTGAATGCCTATATGTGCACGTATCCATCTTTTCATTTATTAATAAGATGTGATCGCATAACTGTCAATCATCCAAAATAGGAAGCTAATTTATATAAAACCCAAGTGGAAGAATAACAATACAAGAACATAATTAATTATAAGAAACATATGTTAACCTGGTTTCCCTTGATTCTTCCTTCGCTTAAAGTCTACACATCAAGACCAAATTCTCAACAAATTATAAGTGGAAAAACAGGAATACAGAAACAGAATCAATTATAAGAAACATATGTTAACCTGTTTTCCCTTGATTCTTCCTTCGCTTAAAACTAAAAGTCTACAAATTAGGTTGAGGGAAAAGAAAATAGATGTAATAATAAATTCAATGATCACGAAAACTAATAACAATAACCTTCACTGCATAGAGAATATCCTCCTTAGAGACTTATTGTCTATATGGAATGCAATTCCAGGAATATGAAGAAGCCACACCTGAACTTATATTAGTGTTTAATTAATTGAATTATCTTACGTCCCCAGAGTAAATAAATCATTTTCCTGATTGTTACAAAATAAAGGACAGTAAATTTTGTGGCAAAATTAAAAACAAATCTAAATAAAAATAAGAGGGGAGAGTTGAGACCTGAAGTTCCATTTTGCACAAACATATGAACCTATTTGGAGATGATAAATTAATTTGCAAAGACAGTGATGGTAAGTAGCTCACATGTTCTTTAACTGGCTCATACGAACTCCAGAATACATCAAATTTACCAAATGAAACACTTAAAATTAGCTCTAAAATTTCCACACTTCTTGCTTCTGCATAGGGACATAATCACATACCAGTGTGTTTTTAAAGACACAAATTGAGCAGAAATCATTCTGAACAAAAGTTGGAGTTTTCAGACCCACAAAACAAAGATGTCGCTATCAACATTTTCCAGGTTTTCTACACGTGCAAATCAATAGTTTTGTTAGCCTTTTCAAGTAAAATTAGTCTGATTTAATACAACAAAACAATCGAAAACTCTTGTGTGCCAACTACAAAACAAAACTGAATAGCTTCAGAGAAAGGGATTTAAGTTTTAAGCCATTGTCCTGCAACTTCGATTAAAAACCCTGTTACGATAATCAGTTGAAACCAATAAGTACACAATGTCAAGTGGTGTACTGGCAATTGAAGGTAATCTGTGTAAAATGACTTACGAACCTTTAATAACTGCAAGAAAAAGGATTTAGGTTCTAAGCTTTTCTCCTGAAACTTCAATTATAAACATTGGTTAGCGAGGCGATGAAGATTATCAAAAAAAAAAAAAAAAAAAAAGAAAACTTACACTTGACAAGCAGAAAAACCAACACTTACTTAAAAAACCGGTAACTACCAAATAGGAAGTCTTGCATAACCTCGGTGACAGAGGTTACACTCACCGCTGTTGATATAGGAAGAAACACTAGTTTTATTCTTGGAAAATAGGGGGGAAAAACACAGCAGAAATACAAACTCACCCCAAGTATCCATGATCTTTGTCGGTCTTCAGTAACAACATCAGCTTTAGGAACAGCTTATGAAGGTAACTTCACACCATTGGGTGTGTGAGGAGATGATATGTTTCTTGATTCCAGAGCAGCAACTGATTAAGCTTTTCTAAGACCTTTGGGAAGGAAAGCCAAAGATGACATATAAGAAAATGATGAACTAATATACCGAAAATGGTGAAATGATGACAAGAAACAAAGCATTTGACACCAATAAACCTAACACAAAAGCATAGCATATGTATGTATGTGCGGTATATATTTGACACCAATAAACCTAACACAAAAGCATAGCATATGTATGTACGTGCGGTATATAATGCATAAAGGGCCACATATTTATTTGTTACCTGAATCATACAGAAGGGTGGGTCAGAAGTCAATCAAGAAGCATTGTCCAGGTTACTTCCTAAAAGCCAATGTCTATCCTACTTATCAATTAGAGTCATTAGCTAAATCAATCACTTAACCCCAATTGAAAATAGGAAATAAGTGGAATGTTAACGCTTAATAAATTGAATATAACCTGCTAAGTTTGGAGGTTCCACTCCATCTTCTCCTGCCATTGATTCCTTAGAACCATTGACAAAAAACGCTAGCAGAAGCTTGGAAAATAACCAGCAATATCTTTTGGAACCAAACTTACACGCAATTCAAACCCATAAAATGATATGTTAATCAGATTAGACATCAACATTAAACCCAATTAGCAACAATGATATCATATTAAGATGAATGTTATAATGGAAACTTAGTCGGGACACTAAGATCATCATACATCAATGAGCTTTCCTGCATAATCGAGCATTCCGGCTGCTTCGCGGTTCTAGCGGTTGCTGCTGCCTTGGACGATATCCCCACCTACACACGTCGCATAAACAATACGTGAATTAACAAATAACAAAATCTAGGAAAAAAATAGAATCGTAACATTCTTTATGATAATGACCATACCAGCAACCTTCTTTCAAGCAAGAAGCTCAGTTTCAATGGCTTCTTCACTAGTAATCAAAAGCGGGGTAGAAAAACATAACACATTAAGCAACAAACACCTTGCGGGCATAGCTTGATGCTCACCGTTATAATCTCATCAACTGACGTCCAAAACATCATATGAATAGCATTAGCACCAATTCCTTGAATCTTATGAGGTCCTTCATCCTCCATTGCAAATTAAGCAAAGAATATATTGTGAATTTACAGGAATGTAACACAGAAAAAAAATGAAATAAAGCATATAACATATATTCAAGATATTGAAGTCTGATTAAGTTAAATACCAAGGTTTCTCCCATTCAGATCAGCACTTTTAGTCTTTCACTGGGCCAACACTGCATACCTAAACTCAAATAATGCCGAACAATAGCCACACTAGTTTAGCTCACCAATGCCCCTAGAAAACTTTAATATAGTGAAATCAAGAACAAAATCACCTTAATATTCACATGTTTCTCCTTATAAAACTTTTCCACTCCAGTCACTCCTTATCCCAGAAAAGAAAGCTTGAATTCCCTTCAGACCTTTCAACATCTCTGGTCCTGTTGCTTCATAATAGTTCTACAAGATTACAATTATAGATATTAACACTCATAATTCTTATAATCATCCGGTTGTAGATAAAATAACAAAGAAATACCTTTGGGTAAGTGGGATTTTCAAATTGCTTAAAGAAATAACTGTTGAGTGTATTTTGTCCTATTTCTTCTTCTTCTTGACAAACACCGTCGATGCTTCTGTCAGTTAAACATGATTCTGTCCCAAACGATCATGTAACAATCCTTTTTTTTCCTTTTCCATTTTGTATGCTGGTGGGTAACTATCATAAGTTTGTAACCTTCAGTTGTTGCAATGAAAGCCAAACCGATTCCAGTATTGCTCCATGTAGCCTTAATAGGCACCGTCTCAAAAAAAAAGTTAACTAATTAATTATACTGCATTAAAATTGCTATATTAAAAGAAAATTATCTAACCTTTCATGAGTAATAAGAGCCTCATATTTTGCGTCTTTAATCATACTTAATGCAATCCTGTATGTTTCAAGTCAGAAAAATTGTATGCTGATGGGTAACTATCATAAGTTTGTAACCATGAGTTGTTGCAATGAAAGCCAACCCAATTCCAGTATTGCTCCCTGTAGCCTTAATAGGCACCGTCTCAGAAAAAAAGTTAACTAATTAATTATACTGCATTAAAATTGCTATATTAAAAGCAAATTATCTAACCTTTCACGAGTAATAAGAACCTCATATTTTGCGTCTTTAATCATACTTAATGCAATCCTGTATGTTTCAAGTCAGAAAAATAATAATATAAAGAAAAAGAAAGAGCACATAAATAGTCAAAATTGAAGAAACAAAGCAAGAAAATTCACCTGTGCAAATTTGTACTGGAGCAGGTTGCCATACTTGACAGCAATACAAGCATCACAACCATCTACAATCTTCTCAAATAATGGAAAATTAATTCGTTCAAGATTGTTAAGGAATGGATTTACTTCGGTTACGCCTGCTGCTAAGCCAACACTGGATTCCCAACCTAACGCTGCTGCCCCGGATGACATTTCAACCTACATACGTCCCATTAACAATATGTGACCGACAAATAAAGAAATCTAGGGAAATTGTAAGTTGGGGGACACTAAGATCATCAAACAACAATGAGCTTTCCTGCATAATCCGGTTGCTTTGTGATTCTTATGGTACTGCCTCGGCTGATATCCCAACCTACATACATCTCCGGTCACGTTGCTTCATAATGGATCTACAAGGTTACAATTATAGATATTAACACTCATAATTCTTATAATCATTGCGTTGTATATAATATAACATTGCTTAAGGAAATAACTATTGAGTGTATTTTGTACTATTTCTTCTCCTTCTTGACAAACGTCATTGATGCTCGCATCAGTTAAACATGATTCTGTCCCAAATGATCCAGTAACAATCCTTTTTTCCACTTTGTATGTAGATGGGTTACTATCATAAATTTGTAACTTGAGTTGTTGCAATGAAAGCCAACCCAATTCCAGTATTGCTACCTGTAGCCTTAATAAGCACCGTCTACAAAAGAAAAATAACTAATCACTTATATCCATTAAAATTATTATACTAAAAGCAAATTATCTAACCTCCATGGAGTAATAAGACCCTCATTTTTTGCATTTTAAATCATACTTAATGCAATCCTGTATGTTTAATTCTGAATGATAATAATATAAATAAAAAGAAAGAGCACATAAACAGTTAAAATTGAAACAAAGCAAGAATCTTATGAGGGATAAATGAAAAGGTGTGTTTCCTATCAACTACACATTATGAGGGATAAACGAAAAGAAGATTGAAGAAACTCGAAAAATGGAAAATTAATTCGTTCAAGATTGTTAAGGAATGGATTTACTTTGGTTACATCTTCTGCTAATCCAACACTGGATTTCCCAACCTAATGGCGGCGGTTGCTTTGTGATTCTAATGGCGGCGGTTGCTACTGCCCCAGATGATATGCCAACCTACATACGTCCCATAAACAATACGTGACCGACAAATAAAGAAATCAAGGGAAATTGTAAGTTGGGGGACACTAAGATCATACAACAATGAGCTTTCCTGCATAATCCGGTTGCTTTGTGTTTCTAATGGTGCTAACTCAGATGATATCCCAACCTACACGTGCAACAATAAGTGACTGAAAATAAAGAAATCTAGGAAAGAAATAGAACTGTAACATTCTAAATGAGAATGATCATACTAGCAAACCTTCTTTCAGGCAAGAAGCATTGTCCAGGTTACTTCCTAAAGGCCAGTGTATATCCTACTTAACAATTAGAGTCATTAGCTAAAATCAATCACTTAACAAAAACAATTGAATATAGGAAATAACTGGTATCTTACTGCATTTAATAAAAATAAATTCATCATAACCTGTAAAATTTAGAGGTTCCACTCTGCCTTCTCATGCCATTGATTCATTAGCACCATTGTCAAAAACGCTACCACAAGCTTGGAAAATAACCTGCTATATTTTTTGGAACCAAAGTTACACACAATTCAAACCCATAAAGGGCTATGTTAATCATATTAAACATCAACATTAAACACATTAGCTACAATGATATCATATTAAGATAAATAAAGAAATTGTAAGCTTAGTCGGGACACTAAGATCATCATACAGTGATACAACAATGAGATTTCCTGCGTAATCCAGCATTCCGGCTGCTTTGCAATTCTAACGGTTGCGATTGCTGCTGCCCCGGATGATATCCCTAACATATCCTATAAACAATACACGACCGACAAATAAAGAAATCTAGGAACAAAAAGAATTGTAACATTCTTTATGGTAATGATCATACCAGCAAACCTTCTTTCAGGCAAGAAGCTTTGCACAGCGGCTTTCTTAATTAAAATCAAAAGCGGGCTAGAAAAACATAACACATTTAGCAATAAACACCTTGCGGGCATAGCTATAATCATTTGTTATCAATTATAGATAACAAAACTACAGCTTGATGCTTATCGTTATAACCTCGTCAACTAATGTCCAAAACATCATATGAATAGCACCAATTCCTTGAATCTTATGAGGTCCTTCATCATCATTGCAAATTAAGAAAAGAATATACCAGGAATTACAGGAAATTAACACACAAAAGAAAAACAAAATGGTATTAAGCGTATAAACTTTATGCATAACATATATTGAAGATATTGAAGTCTATGTAAGTTAAATACCAAGGTTTCTCCCATTTAGATCAGCACTTTCAGTCTTTCACTGGGCCAACACTGCATACCTAAACTCAAATCATGCTAAATGATAGTGAAACTGGATTAGCTCACCAAATACCCCTAGAAAACCTTAATATTGTGAAATTAAGAACAAAATCACCTTAATACCTGAATATTACTCCTTATGAAACTGCTCCACTCCAGTCACTCTCTATGCCGGAAAAGGATGCATCAACTCTCCCTTTAGGCCTGTTCAACATCTCTGGTCCTGTTGCTTCATAATGGATCTAAAAGGTTACAATTATAGATATTAACACTCTCATTATTCTTATAATCATTCTGTTGTAGATAAAATAACAAAGAAATACCTTTGGGTTAGTGGGATTTTCAAATTGCTTACGGAAATAGCTATTGGGTGTTATTCCTACTCTTTCTTCTCCTTTTTGACAAAAGCTGTCAATGCTTGAATCAGTTAAACATGATTCTGTAGCAATCCCATAACAATCCTTCTTTCCATGCCGTATGTAGATGGGATACCTATCATTCTTAGCCGATATATTTAGAGGATATATATTATTTGTATAGATAGTCATTATCTTATGTAATTGTATGGTGATTATGTTTCCTAATTAGAGGTAGGTTATGATTGTATTCTCTCCCTATATAAAGGGATTGTGATTATCAATAATGGACACGGAAAATCATTCACCATAAACACTTTTATGGTATCAGAGCATTGGTTCTGAATACCTCTTATTTTCTTCCCTTCAACCCTAATACCTCTTTCCCTTTTTATTCTCGATCCAGCAAATCATAATCGGAAGCCATGACAAAAACTGATGCGCCGACCTCATCCACTTCAAACCAAACCCGCCTTTACACCCGGCATATTCAGTAAACAATATTCAATCAAAAGTCCGAACCCTTGACGGCACTACGGTGACCTACTCGGCCTGGATAAAATTATTTAAGTTTCATGCGACCGCTTACCGGGTGCTCAACCATCTCGATGATACCCCTCCTCCGGCTAATACCGATCCTACATACCCAGCCTGGAAAGAATTGGACGCGCTGGTCTCACAATGGATTTACAGCTACGTAAAAGGGCGTACCTGGTGCTGCAAAGAGCTCCCGCGTTTTCGCAGGGTCCAGGGAGGGTCCGTCCCATTTAAGGGAAGATGTACGCGGTCTTTCCCCCACATTTTGTGGGGAGGCCGTTTCCACGGATCGAACCTGAGACCTTCGGTCCCTTAGGAACAGCTTTTACCGCTGCGCCAAGGCCGCCCTCGGATTTACAGCTACGTATCAGACGATTATTTACAGCAAATTCTGGACACCGAGGCTTCGGCTCGACAAACTTGGCTGAAACTAGAAAAGATTTTCCTTAGTAACAAGCGCGCAAAGGCTGCAGCGCTCGAAACTCAGTTTGTCAATCTCACGCTTTCGGCTTGCAGTTCCCTTGATGATTATTGCAAACAACTTAAAGATCTTGCTAATCAGCTTGCTGATGTGGACCAACAAATAACCGAAGAACGCCTGGTGTTACAACTAGTTCGTGGCTTATCTAAGGAGTTCGACACAACCGCTTCATTGATTAATTCTCAAGCAGCCGATTGGGACACGACCAGATCTATGCTGAATGACGAAGTTATCCGCCAAGCCGCACGATAGCAGCAGTCCTCCACGGTGCTCGCCACCACCGCCGCTTCTCAACCTCAACAGCCAGCCGACAACAACAATCCATCTCAGCAGCCCCGGGACCCTAACACTCAGTACAGCCAGTCCAGCAACCAATACCGGGGCCGTGGTCGAGGCCACGGCAATCAGGCATCTCGTGGCAGAGGATCGCGCGGTCGTGGCTACCGAGGTAACAATTCTAATTGGGCTTTTCAAAATTTTATGGGCCAACAATCTTATCCACAGTGGGCTTGGTGGAACACACCACCCTGCCCATACCCGACCCAGCCCAACTGGCGGCCCAACACATCTCCACAGCCACCATCCGCCAATTACACAGGGTACCTAGCTCCTGCCACCTACGGTCCGCCTGGTTATAATGCTTTATGTCCATCCGACTTGAGTGCCGCCATGAACAATGTTAATCTCACTTACACGGACCCGACTCCACATATGGATACAGGTGCTGAGCGTCACGTCACTGACAATCAAAGTATGATTCATCACCCTGACTTATTTACTGTTAACACTAAACTTTTAGTCGGCAACGGACAGTACTTACCAATTGAGGGCTCTGGCACGGTTACCTACCAATACACAACCGTACCTACATTCTCCCTAACATCCTTTATAGCCCACACATCATCAAAAACCTATTTTCGTCTGCCGTTTTACCCGTGATAATAATGTTTCTATTGAGTTTGATCCTTTTGGAGCAGTGACTGGATAAACACTTTTAATCATAAGTTAATAACCTTCAAGTGTTGCAATGAAGGCAACCCAATTCCAGTATTGCTTCATGTCGACTCAATAAGCACCATCTCCTTAGAAAAAAACTAATTACTTATTAATTATACTGCATTAAAATTATTTATATTGAAAGCAAATCATCTAACCTTCACAGGAGTAATAAGACCCTCGTATTCTGCATCTTTAATCATACTTAATGCAATCCTGTATGTTTAAATTCAGAATAATAATAATTAAAAGAAAAAGAAAAAGCACATAAATAGTAAAAAATTGAAACAGAGCAAGATAATTCACCCGTCTTTTGCACTGGAGTTGGTTCTCATACTTGACAGCACTACATGCATCACATCCATCTACAATCTTCTTGAGACAAAAAATACGTGTATTTCCTATCAACAACACATTATGAGGGAT
Source organism: Flaveria linearis (assembly GCA_024085815.1). Lineage (NCBI taxonomy): Eukaryota > Viridiplantae > Streptophyta > Magnoliopsida > Asterales > Asteraceae > Flaveria > Flaveria linearis. Next base: position 78,771,057 of record CM044009.1, read on the forward strand.
AAATGAAAAGAAGATTTGAGAAACTCAAAATAATGGCAAATTAATACCGTTCAGGATTGTTATGGAATGGATTTACTTGGTAACGTCTTGTGCCAATCCAACATTAGATTTCATGGTCCCTTAGGGCCTAGTAGACTTCTTGCTAAATATATATCACCTGCTAAATTTAAAAGGTTCCACTCCATCTTCTCTTGCGGTTGACTCCTTAAGGGTCCGGTAAACGTCCTGATTTGATTGTTACGTGAATCACTGAGAAGGCTGAATCACAAGTCAATCACAAAGTCTTGTTAGGTCACTTAATTCCATTTTCAAATCCAGGTTACTTCCTGATAGCTAATTCTATCTTACTTGATCAATTAGAGTCATAAGCTAAAATAAACTAATTAACATAAAAACTTCAGAATTGGAAATTAGTGATGCTTTTAGATCATACCATACATGCTCCCAAATCCAACTTCACCTAGTTGTCATAATTATAATCGTTCGTAGTAGCATGTTGATTTCATCTTCTCATCCTCTGTCCTGCTTCATTAGCCCGTTAACACACAAAACCCCTTTTATACATAGTGTAAAGTCAAATAGCTAGTCACCATCTGAAAACAATCACAAGAACTATAAACTAAATAATTATAAAAAGGTTAAAGAATTTACATCTAATAACAAGGATTCTGCATATAACCTATGAATCAAATACCCGTAGAAAACTTTAATATTGTGAAATCAAGAACAAAATCACTTTGATATCTGAATGTTTCTTCTATGAAACTTCTCCACTCCAATCACTCCCTATGCCGGAAAAGGAAGCATCAACTTTGTAAGTTAACACACAAAACCCCTTTTATACATAGTGTAAAGTCAAATACCTAGCCACGATCTGAAAACAATCACAACTATAAACTAAACAATTATAAAAAGGTTAAAGAATTTAAATCTAATAACAAGGATTCTGCATATAACCCACGAATCAAATACGCCTAGAAAACTTTAATATTGTGAAATCAAGAACAAAATCACCTTGATATCTGAATGTTTCTTCTTATGAAACTTCTCCACTCCAGTCACTCCCTATACCGGAAAAGGAAGCATCAACTTTCCCTTTAGACCCTTTCAACATCTGTGGTCTCGTTGCTTCATAATGAATCTACAAGGTTACAATAATAGATGTTAACACTCATAATTCTTATAATCATTCTTGTAGATAAAATAACAAAGAAATACCTTTCGGTTAGTGGGAAATAACTATTGGGTGTTATTTATTTTCTTCTTCTTCTTGACAAACGCCATCCATGCCTGGGTCAGTTAAACATGATTCTGTCCTTAACGATCCCGTAACATTCCTTTTTCCATTTTGTATGTAGATGGGTAACTATCACAAGTTTGTAACCTTCAGTTGTTGCAATGAAAGCCAACCCAATTCCAGTATTGCTTCAATTCCTGTAACCTTAATAAGCACCATCTCCAAAAAAAAATTAACCAACTAATTATACTGCATTAAAATTGTTATATTAAAAGCAAATTATCTAACCTTCCAAGGAGTAATAAGACCCTCATATTTTTGTGTCTTTAATCATACTTAATACAATCCTGTATGTTCAAATTCAGAATAATAAAGAAAAAGAAAGAGCACATAAATAGTTAAAACTGAAACAAAGCAGGAAAACTCACCTGTGCAAATTTGAACTAGAGCAGGTTGCCATATTTAACAGCACTACAAGCATCAGAACCATCTACAATTTTCTTGAGACAAAATATAGGTGTATTTCCTATCAATTCGTTCAAGATTGTTAAGGAATGGATTTCATCGGTTATGTCTTCTGCTATTCCAACATTGGATTTCCCAGCCTAATGGTGGTGGTTGCTGCTGCCCCGGATGATATCCTAACCTGCATACGTCCCATAACAATACATGACCGACAAATAAAGAAATCTAGGGAAATTGTAAGTTGGGGGCCACTAAGATCAGCATAAACAATGAGCTTTCCTGCATAATCCTGTTGCTTTGTGATTCTAATGGTGCTGCCACATATGATATCCTAACCTACATACGTCCCATAAACAATACGTGACCGACAAATAAAGAAATCTACAGAAATTGTAAGTTGGGGGACACTAAGATCATCATACAACAATGAGCTTCCTGCATAATCCAGATGCTTTGTGATTCTAATGGTGCTGCCCCAGATGACATCACAACCTGCATACATCCCATAAACAATACGTGACCGACAAATAAAGAAATCTACGGAAATTGTAAGTTGGGGGACACTAAGATCATCATACAACAATGAGCTGTAACACCGGAAGTTTGACTTTTGGTAGGCTATGTGACTGAGCCTCAGTCGCCTGTGATCTATGCGACTGGAGGTTTAACCGCATGGCTATTCGGCCGATTGAAGCTCAACCGCACGATTGGAGTTCAACCGCCCGAAAGAAGTATGAGCCGCATGGAACACGTGCGATTGGGGTCCCAATCGCATAGTGTTGATGCGACTGAAGGTCCAGTCGCCCCTAGACCAGATGCGACTGAGCTGTGGGTATAAAAGGGGAGCAGCTCCACTCTCCTCCCATTTTTCAGTCGGGGAGAGAGCAGAGAACGACAGAGAGCAGAGAAGAAGAGAGGTAAAGTGCTGACCGAGCTCCGGATTTGTCGTGAGACTAGCCAAATCGAAGCTCATCAACTTCTACCTGTTAAGGTGAGTTCTAGGACCCCTCACTTACATGTTTTCAACTGATTTTGGGGCTGGATCACATATAACCCTAGTTTTATAAAAGTGTGTATTTGACCCATTTGATGAAATCTTAGATAATGTGATTAAAGTATGATTTAGGACTTACACATGCTTGTATGATGTCCTAGTATGAATCCCTGAGGTTTGGGAGGGTCAATTTGGGTTAAAAACAGGTTTAAGACGAGTTTAGGTGTGGGGGTTCGCGACTGCTGTTCATGAAGAACTCCAGTCGCTGCCCAGTTAGGGTTATGCGACTGAAGGGCCATTCGGCCGAATGAGTGTCAGTTGTTGTCCAATCGCCCGATTGAGGTTCAAACGCACGAATGAGCCTCAGTCGCACGATAGGCTATGCGATCGAGGGTTTCGGTTGCATAAGCCCAATCGCAGAGGAATTCAGTCGCATAGACCCAATCGCATAGTAGTACAGACGCACGACTGAGGGTTCAGTCGCATAGACCCAATCGCATAGTAGTACAGACGCACGACTGAGGATTTAGTCGCATAGAAGCCCATTCGCATGACTCAGTCGCATGGAGGCCATGCGACTGGTGTATGTCCAGTCGCCCGAATAGGGCTGATGTGAATTTAATAAAGAAGTGAATGTATGATGTATGTGTGCTAGGTATGATGTTGCCATGATAGATGGTGAATACTGATGATCTGTAAATATCGATGTTCCTTGATTTGATGCATGTTCATTCTTCTATAGTATTACATGTTATCACTAATAGATGAAATGAAAGTATTATGTAAAGTACAGAGAAAGAGTAATAAAGAAAGAGAAAGGGACATTAATAAAGTAACAAGTCTTGCAAGCCTATAGGAGTTACACGACTATGTGTCGTTAGCTCAACTGTGTTGCGGGCTAGCTACCCATTGACGCACACAGGGTCAATCAATTGAGATTGGCAGGACCTCGTGGCGTGCCCCGGATGTTCGGGTCGGCCTTGTACATAGTACACATAGCCCTTTCGGGGGATACAGTTGAACCCTTCGGGGGAATACACATAGCCCTTTCGAGGGAACACAGTTGGCCCTTCGGGGCATATAGATGGCCCGACATCCATTCCCCCATCGCGCATATAGTTGGGGTATCGCTCACTGGTCCACATAGAAAGTGAAACATAAAGATAAAGTTACAGACAAGGCATATAGTGCAGAGAACAAACGTTATTTGTTCACACAGTTGATGCGTGCTCGCATATACAGTACAGTATAGTATAATACAGAAAAAGGGTATTTTTATATACGACCTATAAAACTAGAACTCACTCAGCAACGCTGACTTTTTATGTGTTTCCAGATCGCAGGTAGTGTTGCTGAGGATGGCACGAGGCGGCTACTCAGCTCTTTTGGGATGGCATTCACTTTTTGATTATGCTGCCACATCATGTGTTGTGGGCCCGTAATGCGCGCAACACATCATGTTGCATGCAAGTGCAAGATTTCTTGATAATCCTGATAAACAGGATTATTTAAGAAATCTTCTTTATGAAGAAAAATATATGTTTGAATTTAATATCTTCTGCTAGAGGTCGCTGTATGACCCTATGATTGCTGAGGATTCGAATAAACGAGATTATCCCCGGTTTATGCATCAGCAGCAATCATAGTATAGATAGGTAATGTAAAGAAAGCTGGTAATAGCGTTTTTGTAATGTAATGCAACAACAGATGTTTTGTAAATGGACCACGTTGTATTAAATGGCAAAAGTATTCATAGTAAAAGTTTATGATTTAATGTTTCCGCTGTAACTGATCGACTGTAAAGTTATGATCATATAATATATGCGTTGTTTTATGTAAAATATATGCAATGAAAGACCGACTGTAGGGTTCCCGGGATCGGGGCCTTACAAGTTGGTATCAGAGCAAAAGTTTAAGTAAAATGGGTAAATTTTCAAAATATAAACCTAAAACTTAAACTGAGAAATGGGACAGAAAGGGGATGAATGCCATCTGAGTAGCTGTGTGCCATCAGGTATTTTCTTAATGATAATCAAAGTTATGTGCGTGTGTAATGTGGTTTGTGTGCTGTTAGATTTAGATACTGATGTAGTCAGTAAGGTAATGCTTGGGGTGCGAAAAGTAGAGTAAGTGACTAATCACAACTGGCCACTGTAATAGCAACTTACTGTACTTGACATAAACTGAGCTACTTCCTTGAATGACCGTGTTGGTGTTTTAATCTTTCAGTGTGATAGAAGATGGTCGGTGGTAGATCATCTGAAGCCCCACTTGGTGGAGGCGGTGGCGGAAGTGGTGCGGAACCACGAGCCACAAGGAGAAAGCCTAGACGAGAGCAGAAGGTTCCTGAAGAACCTAATACTACTCCCTCGGGGGGAATGGATGAGAGTGATGATTTTAGGGCCTCGGTGAAAGAGGCAGTTGTCGAGGAGGTACATCAGGTTATGCAGACGATCTTGCCGTCTGTAGTAACCGAAGTGATTAAGGCAGTACGCGAAGATGAGAGACGGGGGAGGAATCGGTCCTCCGGTAGACAGCAACAGACAGGGGCAGAAACAGTATTGTCCGATGATGAAGAGGAAGAAGAGGAAGAACAAGTACGGGAGACAGCCCGGGGTTGTGATTACGGGAAATTTATGAGATGCAAGCCTCCGACTTTTGATGGTTCGGGCACGGCCGCGGATGCTCACTAATGGGTGAGGGAAATGGAGGCGGTCCTTGATATCAGCGATTGCCATGAGGATAAAAAGGTGAAGTTTGCTACCCACTCGTTTACGGGGACGGCATTGTGCTGGTGGGACAATATTGTCCAGGCCGAGGGTAGCAGGGCCATTGGGAAAATAAAGTGGTCTGAGTTGAAGAGGATGGTGATCGAGGAGTTTAGTCCTCGTCGAGAGATGGACAGAGTTGAGAGAGAGTTCCTGCAGTTGGAGGCGGAAACGATGACCCACCAACAATACACCACCAAGTTCAACGACATGGCACGGTTGGTGCCAGAGCAAGTGACGCGGTGTCTCGCAAGATTAACCGGTATATCCAGGGGTTGCCAGCCGAAATTCGTTGGCATTTGATTTCCGCCCGACCAAGCACTTTCAGGTCGGCGGTGGATTTGGCTGGTAGGCTGTACGATGAACGGGCTGCGTTGGTAAAGGCTGAGGGCAGTAAGAAAGGAAGTGAGGAAAGGAAGTGGAAGGGAAAGAGGTTTGGTCGAGGGGATGCCTCGACGAGTAATAAGAAGACGAGGGTGGATGACCGCCGGGTGGTCATGTCGGGTTCAGGAGGAAAGAAGTGTGGTAAATGCGGGAGAGAACACAGTGGGGAATGCAGACTGGGGATGAACGTATGTTTCAGGTGTGGTCAGCCTGGTCACATCGCTAGGGACTGTAGGAAGCCTAGGGCTGAGGCTTCAGGGGTAAAGAAGACGGGAAGTGAAGGTCCGAAAGCAAGCGCCAGGGCATTCACAATGACGCAGGAAGAGGCGAGGACAGACCCCGATGTAGTGTCCGGTACGTTTCTGGTGAACCAAACTTTAGCCTCTGTATTATTTGATTCGGGTTCCAGTAGGAGTTTTATTTCTGCTGCTTTTTGTGCCAAATTGCCCGTTAGTAGTAGGCGTGTGGATGTGCCGTTTGATGTAGAGACTGCTATAGGTAAAACCACCAGGATTTCAGAGGTAATTGAGGGTTGCGATGTAGAACTGGAGGGTCACAAATTCCCAGTTAAACCCTTTGCGATGACGTTAGGCGGTTTCGATTTGGTGCTTGGAATGGATTGGTTGGCAGATTTTGAGGCGAGCATTGTGTGTCGCAAGAAGATGATCAGTTTGACAGCGCCTGACGGTAGTCCAGTGACAGTTTATGGGGATCGGGTTACTACGATTCCGAAGGTGATCTCGATGGCAGTGGCGGGGAAATGTATGAGGCGTGGATGTAACGCCTATTTATGTTATGTGAAGATGTAGAGAAGCCAGCACCACAACTGTCTGATGTTCCGGTTGTGCGTGAGTTCCCAGACGTGTTCCCGGAAGACTTATCGGGATTGCCACCTGACAGAGAGATCGAGTTCCAGATTGATTTAATACCAGGCGCCCAACCTGTTGCCAAGGCACCATACCGATTGGCCCCGACGGAGATGAAAGAGTTGATGGAGCAGTTACAAGAGCTGTTGGATAAGGGGTTTATTCGACCGAGTATCTCACCTTGGGGTGCTCCGGTCCTGTTTGTGAAGAAGAAAGACGGTAGTATGAGGATGTGCATCGACTACCGCGAGCTGAATAAGCTGACAGTAAAGAACAGATACCCCTTGCCGAGGATCGACGACTTGTTTGATCAACTTCAGGGTGCTAGTTGGTTTTCACGTATAGATCTTCGATCAGGCTACCATCAACTGAAGGTGAAGGAGCAGGATATCCCTAAAACAGCTTTTCGTACGCGCTACGGTCATTATGAGTTCCTCGTTATGTCTTTTGGTTTGACCAACGCGCCAGCTGCTTTTATGGACCTGATGAATAGGGTGTGCCGGCCGATGTTGGATAAATCAGTAATAGTATTCATTGATGACATCTTGATTTATTCAAAAAGCGAGACTGAGCATGCCGGTCACATTCGCGAAGTTCTGGAAACGTTGAGAAGGGAGAAATTGTATGCAAAATTCTCCAAGTGCGCATTTTGGTTGCGTGAAGTTCAATTCTTGGGTCACGTGGTAAATCCGGATGGGATTATGGTCGATCCGGCGAAAGTGGAAGCAGTGATGCAATGGAAGTCTCCGAAGACGCCGTCCGAGATCCGTAGTTTCTTGGGTTTGGCGGGCTACTACCGAAGGTTTATCCAAGACTTTTCCAAAATTGCTTCTCCACTGACAAAGTTGACCCGGAAGGATGTGAAATTTGTATGGGGTCAAGCTCAGGAGAAGGCGTTTGAAGAACTGAAGACGAGATTGACCCAAGCTCCAGTATTGGCGCTACCCGAGGGGAGTGAAGATTTGGTGGTTTATTCTGATGCCTCCTACTCGGGGTTGGGGTGTGTATTAATGCAGAGAGGAAATGTGATAGCCTATGCATCCCGACAGCTGAAAGTTCATGAGGTTAACTACCCTACTCATGACTTGGAGCTAGCAGCTGTGGTTTTCGCGTTGAAGATTTGGCGGCACTATTTACGGGACGAAATGTACCATCTTCACGGACCACAAAAGCTTGAAGTACTTCTTCGAGCAAAAAGATCTGAATATGAGGCAACGGCGATGGTTGGAGCTTATAAAGGACTATGATTGTGAGATCCATTACCATCCGGGCAAAGCCAACGTGGTGGCGGATGCCCTTAGCCGAAAAGAGAGGCCCGAGCCAATTCGGGTGAAGGCGTACCAGCTAATCATGACTTCCGACGTAATGAGACAGGTCAAAGAGTTCCAAGATGAGGCTTTGAAAGACGAACATCTTAACTCTGAACGCATGAGAGGTCTGGTCGCAGAATTGGGTGAGAACGCAACGGGTGTTAGAACTCGGTTTGGGCGTATGTGGATTCCTCGTCTTGGGGATCTGCGAATGAAGATTTTGGATGAAGCTCATAAGTCTCGATACTCCATTCATCCCGGTGCTACCAAAATGTACCAAGATATGAAGAAAGATTACTGGTGGCCGGGTATGAAACGTGATGTGGTGGAGTATGTGAGTAAATGCCTCACGTGCTTGCAAGTAAAGGCAGAGCACCAGAAGCCGTACGGAAAGATTCAACCTTTGGACATCCCGGAGTGGAAGTGGGAGCACATCACCATGGATTTTATCACAAAGCTGCCACGTACCCCGAAAGGGTATGATACGATCTGGGTGATTGTGGATCGGTTGACGAAGAGTGCGCTCAATTCTTACCGATGCGGGAGACATATTCGTCCGAGAAGTTGGCTGATCTTTTCATCAAGGAGATTGTGACTCGTCACGGTGTACCGGTGTCGATTGTGTCTGATCGCGACACCGGTTTACATCCAAATTTGGAAGAAATTCCACGATGCTATGGGGACGAGATTGCATATTAGCACGGCTTATCATCCTCAAACTGATGGTCAGTCGGAAAGGACCATTCAGACCTTGGAAGACATGCTTCGGGCATGTGTTATTGACTTTGGTGGAAGTTGGGATGACCATCTACCGTTAGCGGAGTTCTCATACAACAACAGTTATCATGCCAGTATCGGCATGCCACCCTATGAGATGCTATACGGTAGGAGATGCAGGACACCCGTCTGTTGGGGTGATATTGGTCAGAAAGAAATGGGAAGCGTCGAAGTGGTAGAGGCTATGACTGAGAAGCTCGAAAGAATTAAAATCTATATGAAGGCGGCCAAAGACCGACAGAAGTCGTATGCCGATAAACGACGCAGGCCGATAGAGTTCCAGGTGGGAGACCGGGTTATGTTGAAAGTCTCACCTTGGAAAGGGATCATTCGATTCCGGAAGCGAGGTAAGCTGAGTCCGCGATATATAGGCCATTTCCGAATCATTGCTCGAGTAGGAGAAGTGGCCTATAGGTTAGATTTGCCAGATGAACTAAGTGGAATCCACCCGACTTTCCACGTGTCTCATCTGAGGAAGTGTTTGGCGGACGAAGACATGGTCGTTCCATGGATGGTATCGAAGTAGACGAAAAGCTCAATTATGTAGAGCAACTAGTGGCGATCATAGATCGCAAAGAGAAGAGGTTGAGACATAAAGTGGTTCCCCTTGTGCGTGTACAGTGGCGGCACAGGAAGGGATCCGATTCGACGTGGGAAACTGAAGAAGAAATGAGGCAGCATTACCCACGATTGTTCGAGGAATGACAGGTTTCGGGGACGAAACCTAAAATAAGGGGGGTGGACTTGTAACACCCGGAAGTTTGACTTTTGGTAGGCTATGCGACTGAGCCTCAGTCGCCTGTGATCTATGCGACTGGAGGTTCAACCGCATGGCTATTCGGCCGATTGAAGCTCAACCGCACGATTGGAGTTCAACCGCCCGAAAGAAGTATGAGCCGCATGGAACACGTGCGATTGGGGTCCCAATCGCATAGTGTTGATGCGACTGAAGGTCCAGTCGCCCCTGGACCAGATGCGACTGAGCTGTGGGTATAAAAGGGGAGCAGCTCCACTCTCATCCCATTTTCAGTCGGGGAGAGAGCAGAGAACGACAGAGAGCAGAGAAGAAGAGAGGTAAAGTGCTGACCGAGCTCCGGATTTGTCGTGAGACTAGCCAAATCGAAGTTCATCAACTTCTACCTGTTAAGGTGAGTTCTAGGACCCCTCACTTACATGTTTTCAACTGATTTTGGGGCTGGATCACATATAAACCCTAGTTTTATAAAAGTGTGTATTTGACCCATTTGATGAAATCTTAGATAATGTGATTAAAGTATGATTTAGGACTTACACATGCTTGTATGATGTCCTAGTATGAATCCCTGAGGTTTGGGAGGGTCAATTTGGGTTAAAAACAAGTTTAAGACGAGTTTAGGTGTGGGGGTTCGCGACTGCTGTTCATGAAGAACTCCAGTCGCTGCCCAGTTAGGGTTATGCGACTGAAGGGCCATTCGGCCGAATGAGTGTCAGTTGTTGTCCAATCGCCCGATTGAGGTTCAAACGCACGAATGAGCCTCAGTCGCACGATAGGCTATGCGATCGAGGGTTTCGGTCGCATAAGCCCAATCGCAGGGAATTCAGTCGCATAGACCCAATCGCATAGTAGTACAGACGCACGACTGAGGGTTCAGTCGCATAGACCCAATCGCATAGTAGTACAGACGCACGACTGAGGATTTAGTCGCATAGAAGCCCATTCGCATGACTCAGTCGCATGGAGGCCATGCGACTGGTGTATGTCCAGTCGCCCGAATAGGGCTGATGTGAATTTAATAAAGAAGTGAACGTATGATGTATGTGTGCTAGGTATGATGTTGCCATGATAGATGGTGAATACTGATGATCTGTAAATATCGATGTTCCTTGATTTGATGCATGTTCATTCTTCTATAGTATTACATGTTATCACTAATAGATGAAATGAAAGTATTATGTAAAGTACAGAGAAAGAGTAATAAAGAAAGAGAAAGGGACATTAATAAAGTAACAAGTCTTGCAAGCCTATAGGAGTTACACGACTATGTGTCGTTAGCTCAACTGTGTTGCGGGCTAGCTACCCATTGACGCACACAGGGTCAATCAATTGAGATTGGCAGGACCTCGTGGCGTGCCCCGGATGTTCGGGTCGGCCTTGTACATAGTACACATAGCCCTTTCGGGGGATACAGTTGAACCCTTCGGGGGAATACACATAGCCCTTTCGAGGGAACACAGTTGGCCCTTCGGGGCATATAGATGGCCCGACATCCATTCCCCCATCGCGCATATAGTTGGGGTATCGCTCACTGGTCCACATAGAAAGTGAAACATAAAGATAAAGTTACAGACAAGGCATATAGTGCAGAGAACAAACGTTATTTGTTCACACAGTTGATGCGTGCTCGCATATACAGTACAGTATAGTATAATACAGAAAAAGGGTATTTTTATATACGACCTATAAAACTAGAACTCACTCAGCAACGCTGACTTTTTATGTGTTTCCAGATCGCAGGTAGTGTTGCTGAGGATGGCACGAGGCGGCTACTCAGCTCTTTTGGGATGGCATTCACTTTTTGATTATGCTGCCACATCATGTGTTGTCGGCCCGTAATGCGCGCAACACATCATGTTGCATGCAAGTGCAAGATTTCTTGATAATCCTGATAAACAGGATTATTTAAGAAATCTTCTTTATGAAGAAAATATATGTTTGAATTTAATATCTTCTGCTAGAGGTCGCTGTATGACCCTATGATTGCTGAGGATTCGAATAAACGAGATTATCCCCGGTTTATGCATCAGCAGCAATCATAGTATAGATAGGTAATGTAAAGAAAGCTGGTAATAGCGTTTTTGTAATGTAATGCAACAACAGATGTTTTGTAAATGGACCACGTTGTATTAAATGGCAAAAGTATTCATAGTAAAAGTTTATGATTTAATGTTTCCGCTGTAACTGATCGACTGTAAAGTTATGATCATATAATATATGCGTTGTTTTATGTAAAATATATGCAATGAAAGACCGACTGTAGGGTTCCCGGGATCGGGGCCTTACATGAGCTTCCTGTATAATCCGGATCCTTTGTGATTCTAATGGTGCTGCCGCGGATGATATCCCAACCTACATACATCCCAAACAATACGTGACTGAAAAATAAAGAGATCTAGGGAAAAATAGAACTGTAACATTCTTTATGATAATGATCATACCAGCAAACCTTCTTTCAGGCAAGAAGCTTTGCAGTTTCAATGGATTCTTCACCGAGTATCAAAAGTGGGCAAGAAAAACATAACACATTAAGCAACAAACACCTTGCGGGCATAACTATAATCATTTGTTATCAATTATACATAAAAAAAACTGTAGCTTGAGACTCATCATTATAACCACATCAACTTCCAAAACATCATATGAATAGCACTAGTGCCAATTCCTTGAATCTTTTAATGTCCTTCATCATCTGTTGCAAATTAAGAAAAGAATATATTAGAAATTACATGAAATTAACACACAAAAGAAAAACTAAATGAAATTAAGCGTATAAATTTTATGCATAACATATATTCAAGATATTGAAGCCTATGTAAGTTAAATACCAAGGTTTCTCCCATTCAGATCAACACTTTTTGTTTTTCATTGGGCCAACAGCGCATACCTAAACTCAAATCATGCCAAACGATAGCCGGACTAGATTATGTTGAGTGTGAAACCACTCCACAATTTCATCCCTTAGGAGAACAGGTAAACCACTAATAATAGTGGTGGAGTTGTTTTCTTGTTTATCATATATATAGGATCTAAATCTGTATTTGTAATTGTACCAAGCTTAATAAAAACATCCTAGTTACCGAGAGTGGACGTAGGTCAGTACTGGACCGAACCACTATAAATCTTCGTGTGTTCTTGTGGTTGTGTTGATTGTGTTCGTGTGTGTGATAACGTCCGATCCTAACAACTGGTATCAGAGCCAGTGGCTCTCGATCAACACACGAACCAGTAATCGAACAGAGGAGGGAGAAGAAAGAGGAGAAACTGACCTGTGAAATCGGGAACTAGGGTTCCGATCAGTCGCGAGACAGCAGTCGCGAGCAGCAGTCGCAAGCCGCTGCCGCTAGCACCGCCGCTGCCGCCGCTCTCTTCGCCGTCACAAGCAGCCGCAAGCCGCCGCCGCTGCCCAACCGCTGCCGCCGTCGTTCTCTTCACCCTCGCGACTAGTGTTTGCTGACCCAGTAGCCGCCGTCACTTAGTTTTTTTTCTTTGATTGCGTTCACGTCAGAAGAGAGGAGAAGAAGAAGATTAGGTTTCTTTTTTTTTTTCTGGTCTGCTCAGGAAGAAAGAAAAAGTGAAGTAGGTGGAGAAGAAAGCAGTATGATTCATTTTTTTGTGGAAAAGTGAAGTTTTTTCAATTTTACCAAAAGGACCCCTCAACTTTGACAAAGATCTCATTGTCCATCATAACTTGTCCCTTGCCAATTAAAGCTTGAAACAGATAAGTTATTTTTGTTTCTGATTATTACTTTTGCTCGTATAAATTACTACTTAGCAGCACGAACCCGTTGGTCAGTAGTAATTTGGTAATTTTTTAATGGCAGAGGATGGTAAAATCAAGATTGATAAGTTTGATGGAACCGATTATGGATTTTGGAAAATGCAAATTGAAGACTTATTATATCAGAAAAGTTTGCATTTACCAATGTTGGGACAACAACCAGATGACATGTACGATGATGAATGGAAGCTGTTGGATCGACAAGCCTTGGGTGTAGTTAGGCTTTCATTAACAAAGAGTGTTGCGTATAACATTGTTAATGAAACAACTACTTATGGAGTATTTAAGGCTTTGTCCAACATGTACGAGAAGCCGTCCGCTTCCAACAAAGTGTTCCTTATCAAACAATTGGTTAACATGAAGATGAAGGAAGGCATGTCGGTTGCCGCTCACATAAACGAGTTCAACTCGATTATTTCTCGTTTATCCTCAGTAGAAATAAAGTTTGAACATGAAGTAAAAGCGCTCCTCCTTTTATCATCCTTGCCCGACAGTTGGTCAGGCACAGTCACAGCTGTTAGTAGTGCATCCGGCACTACCAAACTCACTTTTGAGAGTATTCGTGACTTGATCATAAATGAAGATATCAGACGGAGAAGCAATGGTGAGACTTCTAGTTCTAGTTCTTTATTACACACAGAAAGTAGAGGAAGAAAAAACGAAAGAGGTCATAATCGAGGCAGGTCAAAATCTAGAAGAAAGGGGCAGTCTAAGAACCGAAAAGACATTGAATGTTGGAATTGCAAAGAAAAGGGTCATTTAGAAGCCAATGTCCAAAACCATCAACATCCAAGAAAGAAGTCAATCATGTTGCATCTGAAGAATCCGATGACACTCTCATATGTTGTGTTGAGAATGATGTGGAATCCTGGATTATGGATTCGGGTGCTTCTTTTCACGCTATCTCATGCCCAGATATGGCAAAGAATCTGCGAACAGGTAACTTTGGTAAAGTTCGTTTAGCCGATGATCAAATGCTTGATATCACAGGTATTGGAGATGTAGACTTGAAGACCTCATTAGGAACTATATGGATATTGAAAATGTCAGGGTTATTCCTAACTTGAGGAGAAAGTTGATTTCAGTTGGAAAATTGGATGATGAAGGGTTTAATGTTCACTTTGGGGGTGGAATATGGAAAGTGATCAAAGGCAATATGGTGATTGCCAAAGGAAAGAAGAAAGGCACTTTGTACATGGCAGATGTTTCAGCCGAAACGGTTCATGCAACGACCTCAGATCCGAGTCCATCAACTTTATGGCACAATCGACTCGGACACATGGGCGAAAAGGGATTGAAGATTTTGGCTCAGAAAGGGAAGTTTCCAGACTTGAAGAAAGTGGAAACCGAATTTGTGAACCTTGTGTTCTTGGCAAACAAAAAAGAGTTTCTTTTGAGAAAACAGGGAGAACACCAAAAGCTCAAAAATTAGAGCTTGTTCACACGGATGTATATGGACCAACAACAGTTTCATCTCTAGGAGGCTCAAGCTACTATGTTACCTTCATCGACGATTCAACACGCAAGGTATGGGTCTATTTTCTTAAACATAAATCTGGTGTATTTGATGCTTTTAAGATATGAAAATCTGCTGTTGAAAATGAAACTAATCTGAAGGTAAAGTGCTTGAAGTCGGACAATGGTGGTGAATACATTAGCAAACAGTTTATCAGCTATTGTGCTAAGAAAGGGATCAAGATGATCAGAACGGTTCCAGGAACTCCTCAGCAAAATGGTGTAGCTGAGAGAATGAACAGAACACTGAATGAGAGGGCTAGAAGCATGAGGTTGAATGCCGGGATGCCCAAAACATTCTGGGCAGATGCAGTTAACACTGCAGCCTATTTGATTAACCGATCACCATCTGCTCCCTTGGATTTTAAATTGCCAGAAGAAATGTGGCAAGGAAAGGAGGTAAGTCTCGAACACTTACGTGTCTTTGGTTGTAGTGCTTACGATTTGTTAGAGGACAGGGACAAGCTAGACTCAAAGTCCAAGAAGTGCACATTCATTGGTTATGGGTCTGGAGAAATGGGTTACAGGCTTTGGGATAATGAAGGTAGGAAAGTAATCAGAAGCAAGAATGTCGTCTTCAATGAAAATGAATTATACAAAGACAGAAACACAAGAGACAAGAAGTTCAGAAAGAAAGTGTTGAGTTTGAAAGTGGTGGAAAAAGAAAAGAAGCTTCAGTCAACATTCCAGAAAATGGGAATGAGTCAAGCGACAGTGAGAGCTCAAGGGATGATTCTAGTAATGATTCTGAGGAGGAAGAAGAAGAAGTTGCTCCTCAAACTCCAGAATCCCCAGTAACACCTCAATTTCAACCAAGAAGATCCTCCAGAGTCATCAGACCACCAAACAGATATTCACCATCTGTCAATTACATACTTCTGACAGAAAATGGTGAGCCTCAGTGTTATTCAGAAGCCATGGGGATGAAAGATTCATTGCAGTGGGAGCTAGCAATGAAAGATGAAATGAAGTCGCTTGAGAAGAACAAGACCTGGCACTTAACAAAGCTTCCAGCTGGGAAGAAAGCTCTTCAAAACAAATGGGTCTTCAGGGTCAAGGACGAACATGATGGTACTAAACGGTACAAAGCAAGATTGGTAGTCAAGGGGTTTCAACAGAAAGAGGGAATTGATTTCAACGAAATTTCTCTCCAGTGGTGAAGATGACTACAATCAGACTTGTTCTCAGCATTGTAGCAGCAGAAGGCTTGCATCTAGAGCAGCTAGATGTCAAGACAGCTTTTCTACATGGTGACCTAGATGAAGACATCTACATGACACAACCAGAGGGTTTTCAGGTTAAAGGCAAAGGAAACCTGGTGTGTAAATTGAAGAAGAGCTTGTATGGTCTAAAACAAGCGCCAAGACAATGGTATTTGAAGTTTGATAACTTCATGAGAAGAGTTGGTTACAAGAGATGTGACAATGATTCTTGTTGTTACATTAAGAAGTTCAAGGGTTCTTATATCATTCTACTACTCTATGTGGATGATATGTTGATTGCAGGTTCAGACATGGCAGAAATCAAGAAATTAAAGAAGCAAATGTCTGAAGAATTTGAGATGAAAGACTTGGGAGCTGCAAACCAAATACTCGGGATGAGTATTCTCAGAAACAAAGATGGTTCTTTGACACTCTCTTAAGAAAAATACATTAAGAAAGTGTTAGAGAAATTCAGCCTTGAAGATGCCAAGATCAGAAGCACACCTTTGGGAAGTCACTTTAAGCTTTCTAAAGTTCAGTCACCCAAATCAGATGAAGACAAAGCAGAAATGGCTAATGTTCCTTATGCATCTGCAGTTGGTAGCCTCATGTATGCAATGGTATGCACGAGACCAGATATAGCTCATGCAGTGGGAGTTGTTAGTCGGTTTATGTCCAATCCAGGGAAAGAACATTGGGAAGCAGTTAAATGGCTGCTAAGGTACTTGAAGGGAACTTCAAAAGTGGCATTGCAATTTAAAGGAAAAGATGTTATTCTGAAGGGTTTTGCAGATGCAGACCTTGGTGGTTGCAAAGAGTCATATAAAAGCACCACCGGGTATGTCTTTACAGTGGGAGGCACTGCGGTAAGTTGGATGTCCAAACTACAGAAAAGTGTTGCCCTTTCAACCACAGAAGCAGAGTACATGGCAGTTGCTGAAGCAAGCAAAGAGCTTATATGGTTGAAGAATTTTCTCAACGAACTTGGCAAAGAACAAGATGATTGTGCATTATTCTGTGACAATCAAAGTGCAATTCATCTTGCAAAGAATCCTGTCTTCCATTCGAAGACAAAGCACATACAGCTGAGATATCACTTCATTAGAGAAAGAATTAATGATGGCACTGTAAAGTTGAAGAAGATCAAAGGAACTGAAAATCCAGCTGATATGTTGACTAAGGTTGTTACCTTAGAGAAGTTGAAGCTTTGCACAGCTTCAACTGGCCTTCAGGATAATTGAAGAGAAGGCCGGGTAACTAGGAAGATCGAAAGATGAAAAGTTTTACAGAAATACAGATACACAGTTGAAGCACAGGTGAAGATTGTTCGGTGGCTTCAAGTGGGAGATTGTTGAGTGTGAAACCACTCCACAATTTCATCCCTTAGGAGAACAGGTAAACCACTAATAATAGTGGTGGAGTTGTTTTCTTGTTTATCCTATATATAGGATCTAAATCTGTATTTGTAATTGTACCAAGCTTAATAAAAACATCCTAGTTACCGAGAGTGGACGTAGGTCAGTACTGGACCGAACCACTATAAATCTTCGTGTGTTCTTGTGGTTGTGTTGATTGTGTTCGTGTGTGTGATAACGTCCGATCCTAACACATTAGCTCACCAAATACCCCTAGAAAACTTTAATATTGTGAAATCAAGAAAAAATTCACCTTGATATCGGAATGTTTCTCCTTATGAAACTTCTCCACTCCGGTCACTCCCTATGCCAGAAAAGGAAGCATCAACTTCCCCTTTAGGCCCTTGCAACATATCTGGTCTCGTTGCTTCGTAATGGATCTACAAGGTTTCCCTAATAAATATTAACAATCATAATTCTTATAATCATTCAGTTGTAGATAAAATAACAAAGAAATACCTTTCGGTTAGTGGGATTTTAAATTGTTTAAGGAAATAACTATTGGGTGTTATTTCTACTAATTCTTCTCCTTCTTGACAAATGCCATCGATGCTTGCGTTAGTTAAACATGACTTGTCCCAAACGATCCTGTAACAATCCTGTTTTCCATTTTGTATTTAGATGGGTAACTATCGCAAGTTTGTAACCTTCAGTTGTTGCAATGAAAGCCAACCCAATTCCAGTATTGCTCCCTGTAGCCTTAATAAGTATCATCTCCATAATAAAACACTAATTAGTTATTAATTATACTGCATTGAAATTATGTTATATTGAAAGCAAATTATCTAACCTTCACAGGAGTAATAAGACCCTCATACCCCTACATAATGCAATCCTATATGTTCAAATTCAGAATAATAGTAACTAAAAGAAAAAGAAAGATCACATAAATAGTTAAAACTGAAACAAAGCAAGAAAATTCACCCGTCTTTTGCGCTGGAGCAGGTTCCCATACTTGACAGCATACATGCATCACAACCATCTACAATCTTCTTGAGACAAATCACAGGTGCATTTCCTATCAACTACACAGTATGAGGGATAAATGAAAAGAAGATTTGAGAAACTCAAAATAATGGCAAATTAATACGTTCAGGATTGCTATGGAATGGATTTACTTTGGTAACGTCTTCCGCCAATCCAACATTGGATTTCATGGTCCCTTAGGGTCTAGTAGACTTCTTGCTAAATAAATTGAACATCACCAGCTAAATTTAGAGCTTCCTCTCCATCTTCTCTTGCTGTCAACTCCTTAAGGGTCCAGTAGACGTCCTAATTGGATTGTTACGTGAATCACAGAGCAGGGCGAATAAGAAGTCGATCATAAAGTCTTGTTAGGTCACTTAATTCCATTTTCAAATCCAGGTTAGTTCCTGAAAGCTAATTCTATCTTACTTGATCAGTTAGAGTCATTAACTACAATAAATTGATTAACAAAAAACATTAAATATAGAGAATTAGTGATGTTTTTAGATGCATACCATAGATGCTCCAAAATCCACCTCCGCCAAGCTTGTTATCATAATTATAGTTGTTCGTAGTAGCATGTTGATTTCATCTTCTCATTCTCTATCCTGCTTCATTAGCCATAAGTTAACACACAAAAACCCTTTTATACATAGTGTAAAGTCAAATAGCTAGCCACCGTCCTAAAACAATCACAAGAACTATAAACTAAACAATTATAAAAAGGTTAAAGAATTTACATCTAATAGCAAGGATTCTGCATATAACCCAAGAATCAAGAATCAAATTCATAATTTATATTACTAGCTCGAGTAACCCTCAAGTCAAATCCAATATCAATAAGATAAATAATAGAACAAACTCTCCCTACTTACGAGTGCAATCAACCCACTATAAAAGAATCTGGAAAGATTGGCCAAATGCAAAATCATATAAGTGAAAGCATTTAAGAGGAAATAATGATATTATAATAAGAATTTCACTATTTAAAAGCGAATGAGATTACTTACCCAAGTAAAATGTTCTCTGGCTTTACATCTCCACAGACTTAACAAAGAAACAAAAGGTATTTAACATAATGCTTTGGAAGAAAGAAACCTGAGATACTTTGATGTTATGAATATGGGAGAAATCTCAATTTACAATGAGTTGGATAACATACCCTCTTGCATGCATTTTGTCCAAAATTGACAGCCTCCACAACTACGTAGATACCTTTTCAGATAACATCCTAGAAATTTGACAGTCGACAAACAAAATACAAGGGTCAAAACACAATAAAAAAGTATCAAGGACGAAAACCAACATAAAAGAGAGAAATTATTTTACTGTCACAAGCTTAAGCACTCGCAATTGCCTTAATAATTCCATACATCTCATAAACTAGGTCCACGCATATCCATGACCTAGAAAAGTAAGAAAGACATATAGACAACAGATTATTATAATATTATATCACTTTTCACACAGATGCAAAAGAAGTTGATAAGCATACCATTACATAATACCCTCCTTGCTTTTCTTTATAGTGTACTTTAGGCACACCATGACTCCTTTAAGGGTCCTGTATACGTCCTGAAAGCTAATTCCATCTTACTTGATCAATTAGAGTCATAAACTAAAATAAACTAATTAACAAAAAAACTTGAAGAACCAAGATTCTCCCAAATCCACCTTCGACCAAGCTATCATACCATAGATTCTCCCAAATCCACCTTCACCAAGCTATCATTGATGCTTTTAGATCATACCATAGATTCTCCCAAATCTACCTTCACCAAGCTATCATAATTATAGTTGTTCGTAGTAGCATGTTAATTTCATCTTATCATTCTCTATCCTGCGTCATTAGCCATAAGTTAACACACAAAAACCTTTTATACATAGTGTAAAGTCAATTAAACTAGCCACCATCTGAAAACAATCACAAGAACTATAAGCTAAACGAATGTAAAAAGGTTAAAGAACTTAAATCTAATAACAAGGATTCTGCATATAACCCACGAATCAAGAATCAAATTCATCGTTTACATTACTAGCTCGAATGACCCTCAAGTCAAAATCCAATATCAATAAGAAAATAATAGAACAAATTTTCCCTACTTATGGGTGCAATCAACCCACAATAAAAGAATCTGGAAAGATTGGCCAGATGCAAAATCATATGAGGGAAAGCATTAAAGAGAAAATAATAATATTATAATTAGAATTTCATTCTTTAAAAGTGAATGAGATTTCTTACCCAAGTAAATGTTCTCTGGCTTTACATTTCCATAGACGTAACAAAGAAACAAAAGTTATTTAACATAATGGCTTAAAAGAAAGAAACCTGAGATACTTTGATGTTATGAATATGAGAGAAATCTCAATTTACAATGAGTTGAATAACATACCCTCCTGCATGCATTTTGCCCAAAATTGACCTCCACAGCTATGCCAGATACCATTTCAGATGTACATCCTAGAAATTTGACAAAATACAAGGGTCAAAGCAAAATAAAAAAGGATCAAGGACGAAAACCAACTAACATAAAGGAGATAAATTCTTTTACTGTCACAAGCTTAAGCACTCGCGATTGTCCTTAAGAATTCCATACATCTCATGAACTAGGTCCACACGCATGTCCATGACCTGAAAAAGTGAGAAAGACATATAGACAACAGATTATTATAACATTATATCACTTTTCATACAGATGCAAAATAAGTTGACAATCATACCATTCACTACAAGGAAGAAGACCTTTAGCGGCGACATATGTCGCCGCTAATACCCCTAGGTGTCGCCGCTATTACTATTAGCGGCGACTAGTCGCCGCTAATAAGTCGCCACTAAAAGTTCGTCGCTATTGACCAAAAAGTCGCCGCTAATAAGTCGCCGCTAAAAGTGTCGCCGCTATTAACCAAAAAATCGCCGCTAATAATTGTCGCCACCTGATGGTATTTTGCGACTATTAGCGGCGACATATGTCGCCGCTAATAGTCTTTTTTTTAATTTTTTTTGTTTTTTTTTTTTGGAAATCCTGTTTTCCAGCCAAAATAAACCTATGTTTATCAAATCTAGATTACACTACACAATATCATAAAATTATACATAAACTACAATCTAGATTACGTACAAAATATCATCCAATCATACATATAGATAATTAAGTCATGTTTAAAAGCTTAAAATCTAGATTACGCAATGTCATACAATAATAAGCATGCTATTCATCCCCCTCGTCTGAATCCTCTTCTTCGACTTGATTTGGAGCCTTTTGCGAAGCAATTAATTGCGTCATTTGTGACATAAATTGCGCGTTTTGAAATAGACTTGAAATTTGCTCCTACAAAAACAAAATATACATTTATATCTTGGCTAAGTATATGAAGTGTCAATTAATGATGT
Source organism: Flaveria linearis (assembly GCA_024085815.1). Lineage (NCBI taxonomy): Eukaryota > Viridiplantae > Streptophyta > Magnoliopsida > Asterales > Asteraceae > Flaveria > Flaveria linearis. Next base: position 78,792,882 of record CM044009.1, read on the forward strand.
TAAACAAACACACTTATGATGAACTTAACACATCCAAGTCATAATAACCTAAAACAACTATGATGAACTTAACACATCCAAGTTTAACTCATTTTGACCCGTTTTTACTCAAATCTTGTTGTTTTCACCCATTTTGACCCGTTTAAGCTAAACTTAGATAATTAAGTCTATTTTAGCAATAAAAAGTCATAAAAAACCAAAATGAACTATGATGAACTTAACACATCCAAGTTTAACTCATTTTGACCCGTTTTTACTCAAATCTTGTTGTTTTCACCCATTTTGACCCGTTTAAGCTAAACTTAGATAATTAAGTCTATTTTAGCAATAAAAAGTCATAAAAAACCAAAATGAACTATGATCAACTTAACACATCCAAGTTTAACTCATATTGACCCGTTTTAACTCAAATCATGTTGTTTTCACCCATTTTGACCCGTTTAAGCTAAACTTAGATAATTAAAGTCTATTTTAGGGATAAAAAGTCATAATAAACCTAAGTGAACTATGATGAATTTAACACATCCAAGTTTAACTCATTTTGACCCGTTTTAACTCAAATCATGTTGTTTTCACCCATTTTGACCCGTTTAAGCTAAACTTAGATAATTAAAGTCTATTTTAGGGATAAAAAGTCATAATAAACCAAAATGAACTATGATGAACTTAACACATCCAAGTTTAACTCATTTTGACCCGTTTTAACTCAAATCATGTTGTTTTCACCCATTTTGACCCGTTTAAGCTAAACTTAGATAATTAAAGTCTATTTTAGCAATAAAAAGTCATAAAAAACCAAAATGAACTATGATGAACTTAACACATCCAAGTTTAACTCATTTGACCCGTTTTAACTCAAATCATGTTGTTTTCACCCATTTTGACCCGTTTAAGCTAAACTTAGATAATTAAAGTCTATTTTAGGGATAAAAAGTCATAATAAACCTAAGTGAACTATGATGAACTTAACACATCCAACTATGATGCACTTACCTGTGTAAACGACTGAGGAGTTTGTTCATGATCATGAACAAAAGAACTCGTCCCTGCAGATGAAAATGGTTTACGCCCAATCCCCCGAATATGTCCACGCCGTTGTCCCAACACCGACTCAAAGATATCGACTTCATTCAGCGTTGATGATCCACTTTCTTGATTTTGGGTTTGACTTAGCTCATCAAACCTTTCCTTTAATTGGTTCTGTATTAATTAACACAAATATATTAACATATTTATACATACATAAATATATATTTAAAAATTATACTTTTAAGAAATACTTACATATTGTTGCTCTGCTACCTCGCTATCAAATGTCCCATCTTTACCAGTATGAGCATCATGAAACGTTTCAAGTCTGCTTTTATTCTGTTTTTAAAAAGTATGTTATATATTAAAAAATGCTAATATATAATACACAAATATATTAATTTAAATCATTACCTGCTTATAACAATAACTACTATATGAAGCAGTCCCCCCACGGTTTGTATATATTTGTTGTTGACGATTTGATTTGTTTGAACTTGACACATTCCTATATGCGTCACTCATAAAATAGTCAACGGTTTTGTTCCAATTATCATGATTCATTCCTGTTGGAGGATTGACCCTTGCTTGTTCTACATTATCGTAGCCTCCAACCCGATCAAAATGTTTTTTTGCCACATTTTTTCGATCTCTAAATCGTTTGAGAAACACCGCACGGATTCCACCCTCTATCTGTGCGCGCTCACGATCTCGCAATATCTCATCAAAGTCAAAGCGTCGCTACATTTAAGTTCAACAAAATAAAAGTTATTTATGTAAAAATGAATAACAAACATATAACTTATAAAATTTTACCGCCATATGCTCTTCCAAAGCATTCTTCTGAGCATCGGAAAGATTTTCATACGAACGAACATTAAAAGGTAAATTAGCTTCCATGTATATCCCCACCTCGCGAACAAACATATCATTAAGTTCGCCAACGGGGGTATACGTGGCAGCTCTATCAAAGGGTAGAGATAAAGGTCCTCCCTTTTTAGCTAGCTCTTGCTGCAATTTCTTATTTTTCGCCTTGCCTCTTGTTTTACGAGAAGGCGTGCCTGTAATCAGATTAAAAAATCATTGATTGCATCATATATTAATAATAATTGAATAAACATAGTATATAAATTAATTATAATAACCATTACCGTCTAACGCGTGACTCCCATGAGTGTCAAATGGAGGAAGTGGTGGATCCCCCGCGCCATCACCTCCGTGACTCATCACATCAGCCATAAGGTATACGAGAACAATCCACAATGAAAACATGTCTTGAAATATAAGATTTAGAACATAATGTTAAAATAAGAAGAAAGTTTTGTAGTACAACATGAAATACAAACAAAGGTTTAAATAAATAAATACATATACAAATCCTAACAAATGTTTCAATCAGAGTCACCCTCATATACTTCAGTATCTTCGTCAGACTCTTCGGTGTCATAATCAGAATCGTCCTCATCATAATCATCCTCGTCTTCAAACACCTCTTCAGCGGTAACAGTTGGCGGATTAACTTCACTTGGAGTCTCGTCTTCGGTGACATGAGTAGGTATGTTATGAAAGTATTGTGTGAAGTCAATGAAAAGTATGCTATTAGATGAAGAGTGGTTGCGAACAACGTCAAGATCTTCTGCTAAGTCATTGTCAACATTTTGAATGTTCTCCATGACACCATCATTGATTGTAGGGCGATCCCAAATTTTTCGATGATTAACATTCTCGACGACCCACCGGTGATTATTGTTTTGATTTCTTCGAGAAGGTTCTCGGATGTAGAACACTTGTTTAGCTTGAGAGGCAAATATGAGTTGATCGTCTTTGTCCCATTCACGTTCTGTGTTGATACTAATGATATTATTGTCGTATGAAACGCCCCTTCGAGTATCAAACCATTTGCAACGAAATAGGACAGTTGAATACCCATTTGCATAATGTAATTCAATAATCTCCTCAAGTTGCCCATAATATTTCTCACCATTCTCTCCCTCCACTAAAACACCGGAGTTTTGCGTTGTGCGTTGCGCGTCACGATCAACTACCATAAACCTAACACCGTTGACTATGCAAGCAGTATAACTATAGGCATTTACATCCGCACCCATTGAAAGAGCATACAACTCTGAATGAAATTTTGGAGAATTTTGTATTTTCATCGAATAAACCTAAGAAAATATTGACTAACACGTGTTATATATGGAATACCTAACAAATATATAGTAACACGTGTTAGATATAGATTACCTTCTCGAGGAACCATGATGGAAATTTGATTTTAATATCCTCATGTGGACATACAGATTTAAATTCACTACAATATTGATAAAAATATACAATAAGTGACAATGAAATATATTTAATTAATGATGCAAAGTTAAAGATAGGAAACTTTACTTCATATAATCTCTGACTTCTTGACAGCTATCGAGCACAAACCATTCTAACTTAAGCTTTTCACTTGGAGAAAGGTATTTCATCTTTGTTGCACTAGCCGGACGACATTTAGACTCAAATGCATACACGTTTCTTTTTTGGATAATGACATCCTCGTTTCTGTCAGGGCGATTAAACTGAGTCTCAACATCTCGAAGGTATCTCGAACAAAATGATAGAGCTTCTTCAGCAACATAACCTTCAGCTATACAACCTTCCGGCCTTGCTTTGTTTCTGACATAATTTTTTAGTTTTTTCATATATCTTTCAAACGGATACATCCATCTCATACATACAGGACCACCACGAATCGCTTCATCAGGTAAATGCAAAACTAAATGAACCATAATGTCAAAAAACGCCGGAGGATAGATCAACTCTAACTTGCACAACATTATAAGAATGGCATCCTTAGCTTTCTTCATATCCTCGACCAATAGTGTTCTTGAGCAGAGTTGCTTAAAAAACGTACAAAGATCAACTATTGGTGTATAAGTATCTTTGGTCAAAAAGCATCTAACCCCAATCGGTATTAAATGCTGCATGAGAATATGACTGTCATGAGATTTCAACCCAGTAATATTAGTATTGTTATCTACCACTCTCTTCCTGATATTAGATCCGAACCCATCAGGCAATTTAACATCCTTTATAAACTCACAAAATAACTTTCGATCACTGATCTTCAATGAGTATTTTGGATGTGGACTAAACCACTTGCCATTCTTTTTCTCCAACCACTGCCTACTTCGAATATTTAGATTTTTCAGGTCAACACGTGCATTTGGCGTATCTTTGCTCTTTTCATTCATTAGAAGAGTACCCAACAAACTGTCACACACATTTTTTTCGATATGCATCACATCTAGGTTATGTTTTAGCTGCAGAGAAGACCAATACTCAAGTTCAAAAAATATGCTTCGTTTCGACCAGTTCAACTCAAACTCCTCCCGCTTTGATTTTACACCTCCAAAATCGGGATGTTTACCCGGCAAACGATGGCGTAGACGACTAATTTGTGCTTCTATGTCTGTATCATTAAACTGTTTCGGAGGGGCTCTGATCTCGGGTTCTCCGTTAAATTCTAAACTTGTTCTCCACTCATGGTTAGCATCTAAGAATCGCCGATGACCAACATATACAACTTTATTTGTAACACGCATAGAAGGAGTGTCTTCGTTACATGTCGGGCATGCTTTGTAACCCTGCCCGCTCCAACCAGATAAACTACTACGAGCTGGAAAGTCGTTTATAGTCCATAACAACGCCGCTTTCATTGTAAAGAACGTGTTTGTCGCCGCGTCTTTAGTACGTACGCCTGACACCCACAACTGCTTAAGCTCATCCACCAACGGCCTAAGAAACACATCCATGTCTTTCCCCGGTGATTTAGGACCAGGAATCAACAATGACAACATAAATGATGACTCTTTCATGCATAACCATGGAGGCAGATTGTATGTGGTGAGTACAACCGGCCACGTGCTATGAGCCGAACTCATGTTACCAAATGGATTAAAACCGTCGGCTGCAAGCCCTAGGCGAACGTTTCGCGGTTCCCTTGAGAAGGTCGGGTACTTTATGTCAAAATCTTTCCATGAGGTACCATCAACAGGATGTCGCATCGTACCCTCTTCTGATCGTCCGGTACTATGCCAAATCATATCTTTTGCCGTGTGCCTTGAAGAATACAATCGTCGTAGTCTCGGGGTTAAAGGAAACCATCGTAACACCTTGCGAGGTAACTTCTTGCCCTTTGTATTCGTATCAACCCACCTACTCTCATTACAAACGGGACATTTTTCTAACAAAAGGTTTTCTCCCCAGAAAAGAGCACAATCATATTTGCACACATGTATCGGCTCATATCCTAAACCAATTTTTTTTAATGTCCTTTTTGCTACATAATGAGAAGATGGGATTTTATTACCCTCAGGATGTGAAGATTGTAACAACTCAAGAAGCTCATCAAATGAGCTATTAGTCCATTTATTCTTCACCTTGATATGCATAAGCTTTGCTAAAAAATCAAGTGAAGAAAACTTAGCACAACCCGGATATAATTCTGATTGAACTTCTTCTAACAAGTTCTCAAAATCATCATGGAGACCACTACTCTGCTCATGGAGACCGCTACTCTCCTCCCTAACGTCTTCGATAACGTCAGCCATTTCGTTTGTTGGCGCAACGTTTTCCACAACTACAACTTCAGGAATTAAACTTTCACCGTGATAGATCCAATCCTTGTACGACCGGCACATGCCCCATATTTCTAAATGATATTTCATTTTAACCCATCCTAATAATACCGTATTCTGACATTTCATACATGGACATCGAATCTGGCCATAACTGTCCACAAGTTTTTCGCACATATCTATAAAAGAGCTAAGTCCTTGTTGATACTCAGGTGATCTACGATTCGGATTAAGAAGCCAACTTTTATCGATAGGCATGATTATGGAACTGCAAAATATATTAGGATTTAAGTGGATGAAAAATTATCCACAAAACTCGAACAAAAAGGAATTACTAAGCTCGTGATTATCAGAATGAATCTTACCGAAACCCTAAAAGCATATACATAAAGAGAAGGGAAAAATCATCAGAAAACCATAAGCCATAAGTTACATAAAAGGCTAAATAAACTAAGTTAAGTTTATATCATTATATCCAATATTATTTATCAAATAACACAACTAATAAATCATTTTCCACCGATACATTATTTATCAAACAAAAAGTAGGACAGTAGATTGAGAATTCCAAAGGGTAGGCTGCTATACCCACTTTTTGAATACTTTATCTCATATATGAACATGTATTACATAATTGTTTGTTTAAGAAAAATTCGGCAGCATTTCCTCTTAGCTCCCAAGTATATAGAAATATATACCCGAGGAGCAAAGAGAAAATGACCAAATTTTTCTTAAACAAACAATATGTAATACACATTCATATCCTAAATGAGATAAAATATTCAAAAAGCAGTCCCAAAACGGGGACAACCCGAAATTAATTACTAAATCAATTTCGGGCGGGTATTTCTAAGCTCGTGATGATTAGAATGAAGTCACGAAACGTAAACGCTCATAATGTAAAACAATAAGCAATTACTATAACAATTAAATGAAACGTGACAATGTCTAAACAAATTGAAACATTATTGTAATTGTTTTAAAAAATGTCACGTTTCGTTTGATTTTTTTAGTGATTTTTTATTGTTTTTCATTAATATAAAACACAAATGATCATAACCTAAATTGTGTTTTTATAGTAATGAAAAACAATAAGAAATCACTAAAAAATCAAACAACTAAACAATGATCATTTGTGTTTATAAACATATACATATGCTTACATAACCTAAACAATAATGAAAAACATATACATATGCTTACATAACCTATGCACACGATCCACTTACATCCTAGGAATTTAATGATCATACTTTGTGAGTTTATAAAATTAACATAAAATCTACTGTAATAACAAGAATATAATGTGGATGGTTTAATATGACCGTACCCACTTTATGAGGTTATAATTAACCAAAATACATTTAAATGAGTCAAAATTACTTGTATTCACTATATCTGGTTATAATAAACAAAATACAATTTGACATCATTCCATAAACAACCCAATATCAACTGCTAGCACGACTCTTTGTATAACATAAAACACAAAGATAAAGCTAATCAATAATATTAAGATAAATTGGATTTTAATGATCCACACAAACAATCATGATTAAAATATGCAAACAATTAGCATACAATTAGCATAATTCATACAATTCATACCAAATTACTAATATTATAGCATAATTCATACAACTAAAACCTAATAACACAACTAATTTAAAATATGAAAACAATTAGCATAAATTCTAACTATTTAGCATAAGACTTAATAAAAGTAAAAGAAAAAATTAGAAAAAAACCTCAATAGCAGCTGCAGAAGACGATTTAGCAACGGTAGTACCCGCGTGACGGTTGACAGTTGAGCTAGTTAAACATCATATACATAGATCGGGGAAAAATCATCAGAAAACCATGAATAATTATAACTAAAAATGTATACATAGATCGGTGATTAGAATCTTACAAACGATGATGGTGGTCCGTTCGAAGCCTGCTGCGCGGTGGAGGATGGAGTTGCGGCTGTGGGAAATGGGGAGGGGGCCGGATGGAGCTGCGGTAGTGGGGAGCGCTCGAGGGGGAGGGAGCCGGATGGAGCGGTCGGCGGTGGGGAGGGCAGGGCAGGGCGGTGCGCGGGGCTCGGCGGTCGGCGGTGGGAAGGGTGCGCAGGGGAGTCGCGGTGAGGGCAGGAGGAATAGGGGGTGGGCGCGAATGAGCGGGGGAGAGGGAAAAGTCCCGGGTAATGACAACACCAATAGCGGCGACATGTCGCCGCTATTGATGTCGCCGCTATTGATGTGTAAGACAAAACCCCAACCGTTAGATCGGGGGAGTAATCAATGGACAAAAATAAGTGGCACGGATCGGTAACTATTAGCGGCGACACGTCGCCGCTATTGGTGTCGCCGCTAATAGTGTCGCCGCTAATAATAGTTGTCGCCGCTATTAAAGTCGCCGCTAATGGTAGAAGTTTTTGTAGTGATTACATAATAATCTCCTTGCTTTCCTTTATAGTGTACTTTAGGCACACCATGACTGTGAGTTCTATTGGACCAAACGCAACTTCGATGTTACCTATAATTTAAAATGCAAAAAGTACATTTAACATGACCTATGATAGAAAATAAACACATGCTTGTAAACTTGCCTTTTGCTATTCCCGTGGTCAAAAAGAACTACCTGTCACAAAGAAAACAGTGGGCATGCTTAGGGAAAATAAGTTGGCTAAAATCTGATTTAAAAGAAAACAATGCTATTGTAGCATCCTAACTCGAATGCTTGGTGAAAGAATCGTTTATCCCCATGGCCTCAGGACCTGATATCCTTTAACCTTATGACCTACACATACCTGGCCAAATACACCATTGCCTCACTTCCTGTTAACCTTATGTTGCGATGATCCGCCCACTTGAACCTAAGAACCCTACCAACAAATGATCAAAGAAATCAGCCAGTACTGTATTCAAATGATCAATAGAAATATTCAAACAGCTTGGCAGTTAAGACACGAAAAACTCCTTACAAAACATAACTTGTAGAGTTGTAGGTTCACATTAGATCAACAATGACTATACTCGTTGTAAGCAATTACGGAAAGCAGAATTTGTTACATAATGATTGATATCTTCAATCGTTCCTGAAATCAATCTTATAGTCAATAAAATAGGTTTAATTCTGAATCGAAACAACTAATTAAAAACCCTAATGAATAAATCATCACTAAAAAACCTAAAATCCGATGAATAAAATAATAAAACTCACATACTTTCTTATTTCCGTCGTCAAATGGAACAAACACGACGATAAAGGAAGCAATTACGATGAGACTTTGGAAACGGTGAAATTACATATCTCCGGCGACCGGCGTCGTAAGATTCACACGTCACTTAGCGCTCCGGTACGCCACCAAGTGGTGGTCAGTCGCCGGTGATCGGAGTGATGTTAGACGACGGCGACGGGCGGAGACGGTGGTGGTGGTGGTGGAGAGAAGGGGTCCAAGGGGATGAGGGATTTGATGGTGTTGGGGTTATAATGGAATGGAAATATTGAGGCGGGAGATTCATATAATGGTGTTGAGCGTAAGACTTACGCGGGTTCACCAATCACCGACTTACCCAACGGCTATTGCCCAACGGTCTGTTAAGTAAACTTACCTTTTTTATTTTCCTTTTTTTTTTATCTAAGATTCGTAAAATCAATTGTGTTGAAACTCCAGTTGATTTACAGATTTTTTTTAAATATTTCAAAATTAACATCGTATTCACGGTATATAATAAAGTATTATTTAAGTGAAACAAAAATAAAGAAAAAATAGTTTTCAGTGTAAATATGAAAATGAGAAATGACGAAGTTAGTGTGAATGTTTTTATATTAATTTAGATATTTACCCACTTTATGACATTATAAATTGGATACTTTATTTTATTTAAAAATAAAAGTTTTTTACTATATATTTCAGACATAATTTATTTTTAAATTTGAATAATGAATAGCGTAATTTTCATTTTTTATATTAATGCAAAAGTTTTATTCTTTAAATTAATCAAAATTTTAAGTTAAGAACAATGAAAAATACAATAATACTCAGATGACTAAACATAATGGATACAAACCTATCAAACATAAACCATGAAAACAAACTATGAGGTTTGATTTGGTAGAAAATTCATTTTTGAACTCAAATATATGGTTAATATGATCAAATTATAGGAATCAAAATAGTAATTCACTCTATTTTTGTATATTTATAATTTTGAATATTAAGGGTAAAACTATCATTTTATATAAAGATTTAAATTTAACTAAAGTTAATATATATTAGCATCTATACAAAATGGATAGCCTTATTTGAAATCTTATTTTTAACATAAACACCTAGTTCCTAGATGACTATCCATCCGCAAATACTTTCCGCATACAATGGGACCAAATCTGGACTTACCCGTGTTGGGTTCTCTAATAATCCGTTAGTGATGGTGTACTTTTTGGGTTTAGGCTATCCATTGCACATCCACCAGTAATTACCGAGAATATTACCTATGAATTTTTTTCGTTCATTTTGTACTTATTTTATCTTGTTTTTAGTGAGATGCGTCAAATATTAGCCTTACATGATATATTATCTGCGATACTCATTGCACGCTATGAAGAACAAAAAGACCACCCATGTATGAAATCAACTTCATTGTAAGTATTTGTAAGTATTTGATATTATGAAATGAATTTCCAAATTAAACTTCAAGTCACCCAAGTGGCCGGCATCGAATTTGATTATGTTTATGCCAATTTCTACCAAAAACCTAACGGAAGAACGAAAGATTATGAACCATTTCGGTCGTTATGGCAATCAAGAGGGGCCATGGCATTTTAGGGCATCTCATATATTATTTGAGGCATTTCCCCAAAAGTTTTTTTGACATGTACATGATCAAAATTGATATAAACAAAACCAAATTGATACCTGTATAGCATGTATAACTGTTTTCGTACTTTTATGGTCCTAACGAGGGACGGAGAAAAAGGATTAGCGGGATGGAAGCATGATGTGACACGTAGGTACAGACGAAAACACCGCCCCCATTTGGTACCGCCCAAAATTTTAAGGAAAAACCCGCGAGTAGGATATTTTTTGAAAATGAAATATATAATGTATGCGAATTAATGTCTATGTGTGTAATTAACGCATACACATAACACTTAACACTTAACACACTCTATTAATTGCAAGAGAAATATTTTCAACTTTACAGATTGGCATGTGATTAAGCTTGGCTGCTTAAATGGTGTTTCTTTCCTAATCACATTTTCTTCCACATTATCATCATCCTTCTCATCACAAGTAACACCATTATCGTTATCGTTATTATTACTGTCACCAGATTTCGCTTCGTTGATCCTGTTTCGCCTCCACGCCATCATCAAACTGAATAAACCGCAGCTTCAAACGTCCATCTTCCCTAAACGCGTACAAGATTTCTCGTGTTAGGATCTTTTCCTCTTTAAGAACAAGCCTCCCGTTACACCGATAAGATTTAAAACAACCCCGCCTCCCAATTGAAGAAATCGGTGGCGGGAATTCCCTCTTGTTATTCCTAGACCTCTTGGGATCACCCGAAAGTTTGGTTTTTGTATTTTTCATAACATTTTCGCGCCTTTCATCCCATTGATCATTGAAATCTTTCACATCATCAAAGCTCTCGGACCCGAGAGCTTGTGGTAAACTTGTGGAATCATGCTCCAACAAGAGGATTGATTCGGGTTTCTCGTGAAGATTGAATCCTGAAAACATATCGATTGGTGAATCGTTGATCGATTTCGCGGGTGTGATGTGTTTGCACGGGTTATCAAAGATGTGTTGAAGGGTTCCACAGGCAGCCATGTATATATTGATCTCTTGTATTTGTTGTTTCTTGTATGAACAAAACAATTACAAAATAACAAGAGGTTAGAGAGAAAGTGTATTTCTAGAGAGAGAAAGAGTAGTTAATTAGGAAGACCAATTCATAAAGTTAATGTTCATAAGGGATGGGTGATACTATTAAATAGGGGTTGTATGTTGGGGATTTTAGTTTGTGGACAAATTTAGTTACAATTTGGTGGTTAAGGATTTATGTGTGTAGATACATGTTTTTAACTTTATATCATCGAGTCAAAGTTGTTAATTGTGATATTATAATTTATTTATTTAGTATCTTAATTAGAGGTGTACAAACCGTTTTTTTCCCGAACCGGTTTTTTTGTTACGGGGTCAAACCGGTTCGGTTCACTGAATACTCGAATCTATCAAAACGATTTGGACCAGGTTAAAACCGTTTTTTTAGAATAACCCGGTTACCGGTTTAACCGGTTTTTAATTTTTAAACCGTTTTACAAACCGGTTTTGAGTGTGGGGCTATCAAACCGATATACAAACTGGTGGTTCGGATCGGATTGGGAACCGGTTTGAGCCCAACAGGTCTCTTTTCAAACCGGTCCGGTTTTTTGGTACACCTCTAATCTTAATGCTTATTGTTTATTAGTTTTACACTTCTACTTATTTAGCATCGCAGAAAAATAGTTATAAAAACTTTTATAGTATTATCAAGGTTTTACACAAGATTCAAAACCTTTACTAATGACTAATGAAAAAAGTTAATGTATCAAAATGAATGACTACTGACTCATCTAGCGACATGATGAAAAAAGCTGGGTATTGCAATCGACTTTTAGCGACAGGAAGTTAGTGACTGAATCAGCAACTGAAAATTGACGGGAATGCACTACTAATAGATAGTTATAGACACACATTTGAATACATGCATGTTAAATGTTATTATGTATATATAATTACATGTGATGTTTACTAGATATGTTCAAACTACCTATGAAAAACTTAAACTAGTTAAATGTTTTGCATGACACTCGGTTTTAACAGGGTCGGCTCAACCGAATTGGAGGCTGCAGGCAAACTAAAATTTTGGGACCCTTTTTTTTCCTTTTTAGATACACCACATTCACACTTTTGATTTTGGTTTAACATTTATATTACTATTTATACGCTTTATCACACAAGGTAAGTATAAAACAAATGTGGGTAATCAATTCGGAATAATTAAACAAGTATGAAATAGTATACTAGTAAGTAAAGAATTCAAATCTAAAGAGTATACTAAAAAATAAATGAGTTGATGCTCAAGAAGTTCTCAAACTTCTGAATTCTATATTATAACTAGATAACTTTTTTAGCATTCTTAAAAAATTCGATTAAACTGTTGAACAATTGCAATTGAAAGTTAAATGAGTCAAATATTAAGAACTTAACTATTTAAATATGGCCCTAAATCAATATTGCAAAAACTATAGAAAGCTTAAAGGAAGACGATCAATATTGCAACCTAATTCTTAAATCATTAAGTTAAACTATAAAAACTAAAATTAAAACAAGATAGCCAAAAATAAGGATTACAAAAGTCAAACACAAACTAACCTTAATGTATTTTTTGGCTTGAAATCTCATGACCCATGTTCCCACAAAAAAACCTCATGTAATGACTAAGAAAAGCCCAAACATATGCATACATATGTATCTATAAAATATTAAAATGGGGTTCTTAATTTTTTTGGGGCCCTCAAGCCTGTTGCTTCACTTGGGCTTGAGTTGGGTCGGCTCTGGGTTTTAAAAGTGTCTGGTCCATGAGGATATTATGAAATTACCGAGCATGAAGGATGGTGATAGTCTCGTCACAAACCGAACCAACACCACCACTAGCTGATGCTGATGTTGAGTCTGTACAATGATGTGGTTGTCGAAAGATAAATGCTGGTTGATTAGGAGAAGGAAGCATGGTTTCATCATGACTACTCAACATAGAAGCGACATCAGTCATTGTAGGTCGATCACTAGCCAGTTCTTGAACACACAAGATCCCGATATGGATACATAAAAGAACCTCACGGGCATCGAATGAATCTTCTAAAGCCGTGTCAACTACCGTCAATGCTTTATCTTGTTTCCATAACTCCCATACCTAAAAAAAAGATGTTGATTAATAATTATACATGCATATTTGTTTCATGGGATAAATTAAGATGAGCTACCTACTAACCACACACCACATATTATATGGGCCACATTGTTTATATATGGGTCATATGAATTGGTATTCTTACAAATTATACTGTTTGTATGATGTGTTTGACTAACATGGAAGCGGCTGTTGTAATAGCATGCACCACTAACAAAAGTCGTATGGAAAATATAACCCGTTTTGTCATTTATACGACCCATTTAAATATTGGTGGTGGTGTACATATAGTTGTACCAGCATATAATTAACAAACAAAGATATACAAAATTTAGTTACTTACATGCCCGATCAAATTAACTGAGTTCTCCTTATAGTAGCTGTTGTTTTTCCTACCACTGATTATCTCCAAAACTAGAATTCCAAAGCTGAAAACATCAGATTTTATTGAAAAAAGTCCTTCCATTGCATACTCCGGAGACATATAGCCGCTACAATCGTATTTTGTCATGGTTAGATGAATGAAACAAATCAAAACTAAGTTGTGTTATAGAATTATGAACGAGACATACTATGTTCCGACAACCCTACGCGTTTTAGCTTCGTCTTGATCCCCACCAAAGATTTTTGCCATTCCAAAATCAGAAATTTTAGGGTTTAAATTTGTATCTAGCAAGACATTGCTTGCTTTTAGATCCCTATGGATGATTCTAAGCCTAGAATCATGATGAAGATATAGTAGTCCACGAGCAATTCCCTGAATGATTTGGAATCGTTTCTTCCAATCTAGAAGAGATGCTTTTTCTTGATCTAGAACACCATTTCATATAATATTTCAGAATACATGTAACTTTAAAAATTATATCACCACAAAAACACAAAGCTTTTAATGATTTTGTCAAAAATCTCTTTATGAAAGTGAGGTTTGTTGGTAAACAATGAGATGCCTAGGTCAGGACACATGACGTGGGTGGAAATATTACTAATGAATTTCTGATCATGTCACCATGGTATCACTATATGAAAGTATACCGATGGTAACGTTTTTAGAACATAAGTGTGCTTTACTGATAGATCACTATAGGCGTATTCACGAACGGGTGAGTATTCTTCTTTTTCAGTAAAAAAAATAATATTACTTATAATCTCTTGGGAACAAAAATATATAATAATTATATACCAACATTGACGTATATTTATGAAATTTATTTATCGTACTTTTTATGGAAACTCTTCTATTTGTCGAGAACTACTAAAGTCATTGAACCGTTAGTGATAATTATTTTGTTTATTATGTGTTGTGGATTTGATCAACATAATTGTAGGTTAGAAAACATACCAAAGATGAAAGAATCCAAGCCTTTGTTCGGTAAGTATTCGTAAATTAACATCTTTTCTTCCTTATGGAAGCAATATCCCAAAAGCCTGACTAGATTCCTGTGTTGAAGTTTCGCGATCAATGTTACTTCATTCTTGAATTCTTGCATCCCTTGACCTGAACTTTGCGACAATCTTTTGACGGCAATTTCTTGCCCATTTTGTAGCGTACCCTGAGTAATTCATTCTTCATTAATTGGCGATTATTTGGTTAAACCGCAAATTAGACCACCATCATTACAAAGATTAACATACACTACCTTATAAACCGAGCCAAATCCTCCTTCACCAACCTTGTTTCTATCAGAAAAATTATCAGTTGCTGCAACTATTGTGCTCAAATCGAACACATGTAAATCAACATTTTCGCCAATATCCGTATCAGTGAAAGACCCATCTAAGGATTTCAAGCTGTTCGTGAAACTGAACTCGACTCTGCCCTCATTTCGTTTGGCTGTACAAACATCAAAAGTAGTTTATTAATGCATTTCTTTAGTTTCATTGTAGCCAGGAGCATTAGTCACCATGAAATTGCAGTGACCCACACTACTCTAAAAGTACGTTGACAATAATATCCTGTAGACTTAGCATGTATGTGAGTTTCCTGTTAAAAAAATAATAAATGAACTGTACCTTTTTCTTCATCCTTATGTGACAACAACAGATGAAGGTACACAAGAGAATCCCTACTGCAAGCAATGGCAACCCGATGACCAGAAATCGGTTATACGATCTCTTTTGCCTCTTCGATGAGTTCTTGGCTGAAATACAAGCACAAGAAAGATTATGTCAACTGATTTATGATCTTATTTAAGTTTCACATAATGTCGCGTCATAGATTTATATGCTATCACATATCCTTGAAAATTACGACTCATTTATGTAAAAAACTGCTAAATCTTGTACCCTATAACTTTTTTAAAACATAAACTCTTCCCAGAACTTCCTAAACGTTGTGTCTCATATGATCTCAAGACAGAATCATACAAAGTCGAATCATATGTACCATGATATGTATGAAATGTTGTCTAGCGTCCATAATATAAGAAGAACAAATCTGATGCACAAGGCTTCCGTAAGTGTAAGTGTCATGTTAGCTTGGGTATATATATGTATTTTTACCTTACATTTATGTAAAGGCTGATTTTACGACTCGAACATGTGACCTTTTAAGTCAATGACAACAACCTTACTATTACTATTACTTCAAGACTCACCTTAATTTTAGAATACATAAGAGGGAGATTGGGACCAATTTTTTAATACTCATTCATACCATAGACAAAGGCATACCGACAGTTCTTAGAAGTCCTACATGACCCACTATTTAAAGTACTAGACCCACTAATTAAAGAACTACAGAACCACATCTTCCATATACACATTTAGGTGCTGTTTGTTTTTTCTGCAGGAAAACGTTTGCAGTTTGCGGATCACATCTGCAGACATCTGCAGCAGAAGAGGTGAACCAAATGTCTGTAGTCTGTAAGAAAAAGACTATTTGTTTTGTTTAACATCTGCAGAATGCGGAAATATTCTGTAATTAAACTAAATTTATTTTTTAAACTTTAAAAACAACTAATACATTAATATATAAATAAAAATAATAAAATGTTGCCTAGGGACCAACTAATACATTAACATAATATATTAAACTAAATTTATTTTTTAAACTTTAAAATTTTATCGAATATAAAATTTTGAATTTCTCTGAGAAAGAAAATATCGGTTTTTCATTTCTATCCTATGCTTTTGGTCCTTCATTCAATGATCAAGAAATGCAATCAACGATGATAACACCGTCGAGAATTCGCCTCTTCACTCACCACTTCTCTTCACTCCTTCCACCATCTTCTTCATCTTCATCTTCTCCTCCTCTCAGAACCTCCATCTCTCACTCCGCCACTAAAACCCCCAAAATCTCAATCTCCGACACCACCAAATTCATCCCAACAGACCTCTTCATCCCACCTGGAATCATCCCTCAAGAAGTCACCGACAACATGATCTTACCATGGTCCAACATCGTCCTAGGGCCTTACGCCGGCGACACCAAAGTCAAAGAGGTGCAGTTTGTGGGCAGCAGTAGTCGACCCAAGGATTGCCCCAAAGACGACCGACCCGAATTCGCGATGTTGGGTCGATCCAATGTCGGTAAATCTTCTTTGATTAACTCGTTGGTTCGCAAGAAAGAAGTAGCTCTCACTTCAAAGAAACCAGGTGTTGTGTTGATTTTGTGTGATTGATGATTAGGTCACTTAAAACCGGAGGCACGGCTGGAACGCGCCGGTGGGAGGATGGTCTCGTGGAGAGAGGAGAGGAGGATGAGGATGGTGGTTGGTTGTGTTTTGTGTTTTGTGATTAGGGAGAAGAGGTTTGATGAAATGTCTTCCCGTCTGAAGACACTAGTTCATGTCTGCACCAAGAAGACCTCGCGCAGACTTTTTTTAATGAAACGTCTTCCAAAAAACAAACAGTCTGCGCACTCAAAACCTCTTCCCGCGTCTGCATACGCACAGATGAAGAGGTGGGGAAGAGGTTTTATTAAAAAACAAACACCACCTTAATGTTAGATATAGGTGCTATTTGTTTTTTCTGCAGGAAAACGTCTGCAGTCTGCACATCACATCTGCAGACGTCTGCAGCAGAAGAGGTGGACCAAACGTCTGTAATCTTCAAAAAAAAGACTGTTTTTTTTATCATCCGCAAAATGCTAAAATATTGTGTAATTAAGGTTGCGTGAATAGTTCATAGTCACTCTTCCTAAATGCAATCATTTCCACCACTTTGTTTATTATTAAGAAACCTTCCTTTGCTTTTCATTTCATCCCGCAAAAATGGTAGACTGGTCTCACCTTTCAAGAGAACTTGATGTCATCTCCAAACACCTCATCTCTGACATCGATTCCGATCAGTATGCACCTCCTAGCGATCCCCGTACACCCTTTCTCCTCCCGCTTTCCGATCTTACCCAATGCCGGAATCTCCGACACCACCTGGCGCCTCTACCTCTCCGGCGACGGGGGAGTGTTGCGCGGAGGTGGTTTCACACAGGGGGAAGGCAGCGCGGGCGGCGCCCGGAGACTGGCGGCGCGGCGGCGGCGCCGGTGGATTTCAGGCCGGTGGTGAGAGAAGAGGTGGGGAAGGGTTCCACACAAATGAAGGTGGGGAGAGTTAAGAAGAAACGAGAAGAGGTTGAGAAGAGTTAAGAAGTGGTAGACCACATCTTTTCCGCGCAGACGTCAGAAAGACGTTTTCTAATGAAACGTCTTTCAAAAATCAAATAGTCTACGCACTCAAAACCTCTTCCCGCCGCGTCTGCGTGTACGGAGATGAAGAGGTGAGGAAGAGCTTTTGTGAAAAAACAAACACTACCATAGTCTCTCACAAAGCCACTATCTTCCAATATACAAAACATGTTATTATTGAACCGTAAAATATGGTTTAAGAGTGTAAATTAAATTATATTTAACAAAATTAGGTCTTATTGAAGTATTTTTAATGAAACCTTAATTATTTCTAGAAAAAAAATTATGGTTAATATAAGTATTAAATTAGCAGTTATTAAAGAAATTTTTTAATAGTCAAGATCCTTTACCAAAAATTGTTAACTTAATGTGATGAGAACATGTAGACAATCCTAGGTAGAGTTTAAGTGGAGATGACGTGAACATACAAATAACCATACGACGGATAGTTATTTTGTTTTATTAGTACAGATACATTCTTAGCATTTTAACCGATGGTCTCTACGATCTATACTCCCCAATGACATACGCAAGGGCAATTTGGAATTTTTTAAAATAAAAATCAAATGCTGAAGAGGAAGGCGCCTATAAGTTATAACCTTCAAAAATCTTTCTAGGTTACTATGAAAAATAAAAATATTTAAATAAATAAAGGATCAAGTCCAATAATATATGATTATTGTCTCTAAATTTAAAAATTTTAACATTGAATTTTAAAAAAATTGGTTGGTGGTGGCAATCATTACTAAAATGCCACTATGTTGAAGGAATTATTAAAAAAAAAGTTGATGTAGCAATGATCTCTTGACCTAGTGGTTAAGGGGGAGGTGGGAGGCATTGCCTCTTTTGGAGGTTCAAGGTTTAAATCTTGGCATGGGGTGAATATTACTAACTTGGTGATACTAACAACTAACAACTAACAACTAACCAGACGTTCCAAAAAAAAGTTGATGCACACTTCTGAAAAGTCTCTCTTTAGGTTAAATTCAAAAACATTTAACAATCCAAGAGGAAACTTGTGTTAGTGAAAATAATGTGGATGTGACATCTACTTCTAAAGTGAACTATGTTGAATGTAGGAAAAAAAAAGGAAAATTCCTCATCTTCAGCAAAAATGAAAAAAAAAATTGAAAAAGTAAAAGACCTTTGTCTGAAATCACTTGTTATAAGTGTGATGAAAAGGTCATGTTAAAAGTACTACAAGTATCCAATAAAGAAAGGGGAACTAACAACAAAAAGAGTGAAGTGGAGGTGCAATACAAATGACAACAAGGCTATTGTTTGGGGGTTGAATATCTACAATGATGATTGGTGTATGATTCTAGTACCATTTCACATGTTTGCAAAAACAAAAATATAATCAAGGATTACAAGGAATCACAAGAAGGACATGAAGGAATCACAAGAAGGACATGAAGGAATCACAAGAAGGCATGTGGGTATCAACGATATAACTTTTCCTTTTGCAAAAAAGTTTATATTCAATGATGTTATTCATGATCTTATTGGGAGATTTGGTTTCTGATATTAAACTTTATATAAATGAGACAAAAGTCAAGATAGTATCTAATAAAGTGATTCTATCTAAGTTTGATATTTAAAAGTAAAGCTTACATTGCTGATAAGACGTTCAAACTCAGTATACATAAAATATTAGTTTTATGTATATCGTTGATTCATTATTTGTTTAAAAAATTTAGTATTAAATGTTTATCTTTTAATTTATAACATCATTATAGGACGCAAATTATAGACAATAAAATTATGTCCAAAAGAAAATTTCTTATAAGATTAACCATGATGAAAAGTGTGAATTTTGAGTTCAAATAAAGATGAAAAAGAAACATTTTCTCAAAATTGATATATACACTATAATCTTTTGAGTTTGTATATTTAAAATTTCGGATATAAGAGAATATCAGATATATATGAATTGAATGAATAACTAACTAGATAAAATAGATATCTCATGACTTTCTAAAGCTAGACTTGAGATACACAACTTTGACTAAATTCCATGTATCTCCTATCTAGTGAGATCTAAAAATTGTCTCTGATGAATATAGAACATATGTCATCAATAATCTCAATATTAAAAAGAGATTAGTAAAAATTTCATTATCAACTCTAAATAAAACTCAAACTGGCTTTCAAATAACTTGATGTGAAAAGGCTTAAATTAATAAGTTGGTGCGACAGCAAAAAAGATTTCTTTGTCATAAACCAAACCCTTCATAACATATGTAGACCTATCACAATTAAATACTACATTTCGTGTTCTGTTAGTTATCACTCTCAGCTATTTAATTATATTACTTTTTTATTTAATAAATTCTTATAAACCGTGACATGTTACTTACTAATTAGAATTATTACTAAATAAACAAAGAAGTACGACTTAATTAAGAAAGAAAGGTAAAACTAACAGCATTTTTCAAAGGAAGAAAAGTCTAAAAATTATTAAAAATAAGATTACAAACCAGAAAATCTTGAAAGTAGTATTCTTTTTACTGTATTAGTATTATTTTTATTTCGTTATATATACTTGTGTGGTCATATAAGAATGACTTAATTAGATACGTGACCTTACAACGTGTATGTATCATATCCTTCCACACTAGTATGAAAGTAGACACACCAATTCACTTACAAGCTCTTTTTGGTATCTTTATTAAGGGCTCTTTGGACGTTTGGTAGCTTATATCTAAATCGGCCAGAGATAAAGTATGTTTGATTTACATAAAAGATGGTTTTTGATAGATTTTCAATGATTTTATTAAAAAGTTACCTCTAAATTTATTAGAGCTATAGTATGTTTGGTTAATGTAAAAGACATATTTTATTAGTTGAAATCTCTTAATAATTAAGTTTTATAATGCTGAATGATTCAAAAACTATTTATTATCAATCAGACATTTTAATAACTCAACACAAAATTATCAAACAACAACCCCTTATTATTAGTAGATACGTGATTAAAGTATATACGCAACCAATGATTTATATATATCTATATTAGAATTTAGTAAATTTCTGTTAGCCAAAAGCATTAATGACGTACCTAATTCACTTGCATCAACCCTGATATAAAAGGATTGGCCCCCATCTGCAAACGTTCTAGTATCAATCATGTCCCCATACCACATAATACAACCTCCACCACCAGCTCCTTTACTAATATCAGCACTTGCATACCCCATACACGTGCAATTCCTCAAGCACAACTCCTCACACGCTTCTAGTCCCAAACTCATGTTCACACGTGCCGTCGACGTGTCGGGCACCTTCACTCGTGCCAACTCAACGAATCCCTCTCCGACCCCGCACATCCGTGTCCCGACCTTGGTCTTACACCCTTTGGACCCGTCCCGTAGGAACCAGTCCTGGGGTGATCGCGGTTCATACCCCGGAAGACACTCACACTCAAAAGTACCCGATCTATACGGATCACAAATCCCAAAAGGACCACAATGGTTATACCCATCACACTGGTCTTTCGGGGCCGACCAGAACCCGATCCACTTATTATCCGCCCCGTGCCAAGTTAGCCTCTCGACGATTCCAGACTCGTTAACGACTAATCTGGAGAAAATAGATGAGTTACGTATAGTGTAAACAATCGCCACCTCATCGTCGTTATTAACATAAGTAACTTTAAAGATGTAACTTGGCGTCATCTCGGGTACACCGCTCCACCCGTGACCCGTCCACGACCCGGTCCGCCAAACTCGGGTCGAATTACCCTTATAAAAAAACAACTGAGTTGACCCAACAAACTCCATTTTATACGAATAATCCCCAACACCAGGGTTCCCACTAGACTTCCAAGATGTAACCACCCGGTTCAGACCCGTTTTTCGATCCAACCCGAGCTTCATACCCGGAAGAAGCGTATTCGAGGGGTGATCAAAGCTTTGCCATGAGTAAACCTCATTGTTTACTCCTTGAAACAACACCAAATTACCCGAATCCAACAACCGAGCCGAAGAATAACCACCATTCGCCACTCGGGTAACATTGGTCGACCAAAACACGAAACCTTGATCGTGTTCGTGCAAGACGAGGTTCCCGGTTTCATCAACCGATAGGACACCCGACCCGTTTGCGATCGGGCGGTCTCGATTGGCAACCCAAACTACAGTTTGCTCAGAAACCTTGTTGTACCAAATACCCACATATCTGTTGGTGGTGTTTTGGGGGCTAAAGAACCCAAGGGCAAAAGTATCTCCTTTAGAGACCAAAATATCACCATCTTTAAGTGGTTGAGTGGGTGTGATGGTGTCGATGGAAGTGCAAAATTGGAAAGTTAGAAAGATTAACAGAGATACTAGAATGAATAATGTATCTTGAAACATGTTTCCTGTTCAAGGATCAGATGTTTTTTGTGTGATTGATAGTTTCAGAAGGAACAAGATATATATGAGAATCGTGATTTAACATGTAAAATATACAAGGGGGATGAAATTGATGATTTGGGAGCCATCACTTTCATGACTTTGTAAACTTCAAATGTTCATGATTATGACGTTTGTTAAAGTAATTAAGGATATGTTGTCAAGTTGATTTGGGTTTAAAACTTAAATGTTAAGGTAATATACGGTTTTCATCTGGTTTGGTGAAAATTACTATTAAAAATTAATAATTTTAATTTGGATTTTTCATTCTATAGTTTTATGTTCTTATCAATTAAAACCGTTGTGTTTAATAAGTTAGTTTTTCTGTTAACTATTTAAACGTTATGCTTCTGCTAGTAAAATACTAATATTGGGAAAGTTTACGGTACAAAACCTGTAATTCGTGCGAATGGTACGAGGTAACGAGAACCATTGATCTAAGAGATAAACAGTTCATATTTAAGATGAAATAATCACGATAAGAGAATGTGTCTGGAGGGGTAGAATTGGAAATAAACTACAATTGTTGATTTTTTAAATCAACTTTTTTCATATGTCATTATTTAAAAAAACTACACCATAAAAACAATCATTTTATCTTCTTTAATATGAGTATAGTATTGCTATATTTAAAAAAAAATAAACAACATTTAAAAAAAAAGTCTATGTACAGTGCGTATAACTTGCGTGATTATTCACTGCGTAATTATCAACATAACTTGCGTAATTGTCATATAACTTACATAATTATTTTTCATAGCGTGAGCAATTTATTTTGCATAATATCAAATATATCTTGCATAATAATACATATAATTTGCGTAATTATAAATATAATTTGAGTAAATATGTATATTATACGCGTAATTGTGACACGGACAAAACTACCCCTCCGCCAGAAAACACGTGTCGTTTGTGACTTCGTACGCTTCGCGCGAAAATTACACTTTGTATAGTATCCGACCCCTACTAATATATAATTATATTAGGTTAGTAACCTGTATATTACACGGGTTGAATATGGATAAATAAAATTAAGAGTAAATTACCATTTGCATACCTAAGGTTTGATGATTTTGACTATTTGCATCCCCACAGTTTAGAAATCCTCATATACCCCCTAACGTTTTATTTTTGTTCCCATTTGCATCCAAACGACTAACGATTTTAAATAATTCTGTTAATATTTTATGAAATGACAAATTACTCTTAACTCATATCCCTTTTAACTTCCCCCTACTCTTCACTCTTTCTCTCTGTATCTCTTAACCCGAACGATTACCACCGTGGAGGCAGCCGCATCACCACCACCACCACAGCAGCCACATCACCACTACCAACACAACCACCCGGCCGCCACAACAGTAGTCGCATCACCACCACTACCATAGCAGCCACATCACCACCAACTACATAACCACCCTGCCCGCCACAACAGCCCCTATCTCCACAACCACCCGGTCATCACCACAACAGCCTCATCACCACCACCACAACCACTCGGTCTCCGCCACAACAGCCCACTGGTAATGGTGTGGTCGTGTGAGTATTCAACTGTATCATCATCACCAAATCAGAGATCATCTTCAATCGTATCTTCATCTTTATCTCATCTTCAATCAATCCCTAATTTCATCAAAAACCCTAAACCAATTCAATTGCATCCCACATAAACATCAATCTTCAACTCCTACAACACCAATATCTCAACCGCCCTAGATGCGACTCTAACAACACCAAATTCTGCTATCATAACAACTACAACCTCACTCAGCCCCGCCATTACTGCAAAACCTGCCATCGTTATTGGACCAATGGCGGAACCCTGTGGAAAAATCCCATCGGCAGTGGCACTCGCAAATGAACGACGAATAAACGATCTTTAACCTCCGATAAACGACCTACTGATTCGTCGATTTGTTCGTCAACGGCGGCTGATCCACCGCCTCCCGTGGCTCGATTGAAGCCCCAAGGTTCTGCTGTTTTGGAGTTTGATCTAGGATGTGGTGGAGGTTTTAATTCGGTGTTGAAATCAAATCATCAGGGGGAATTTTATTGATGATTTGAAGTTGAATTTGAGTAATGGATCGGAGAAAGAGGGTTTGAATGGAACTGTAGGGTCGGAGGTGTTTCAGGTGAACTTGATATCAGTTCTAATAAAATGCAAGGCCGGAGTTCGAAGGCTATTTTAAGAAATTCTCATGTCTCCGACGGTGGGTGGTGGTGTCGATGGGTGTTGGGTGGTGGTGTAGATGGGTGGTGGTGATGTAGGTGTGTGTTTATAGTGGTCAAGAGAGAATAAGAAGAAGACATTGGTGGTCAAAAAAGAAAGAGTGGGGAGTGTGTGTGTATGATGGGAGACAGAAAGAATTAAAAGATGATATGAATTAAGGACAATTTTATCATTTCATAAAATGTTAACTGAATTATTTAATGTCGTTAGTCATTTAGATGCCAATGGGAAAAAAATAGAACGTTAGGGGGGTATATAAGGATTTTTAAACTGTAGGGATGCAAATGGTTAAAATCATCAAAACTCAGGAATGCAAACGGTAATTTACTCTAAAATTAACTATTTAATTTGTTTAATTTAAAAAATCTTTATCATATTAAACTTTAAAAATTAAGTTGTGGTTATTAAAAAAATTAAAATCTCAACTAATTAGATATTATTATCATATATTCATATTAAACAAAATTTTATTTATTTTAAAAAGTATTAACAAATTTGTAAAGTTTGAGTTAATTGATTTTTTATTTAAATTTTTTAAAATAAAAAATAAAAATTAAGATTAAGTTTGAATAGTTTGAAAATTTTGACATAATTGATTTGTTTAAAATAAAAGGCTTATTGTGATGATTACACATGAGCAAATCCTAGATAGACACTCAAATTAGTCTTTTATTAATATTGATTATAAATAATACCATAAATTAGTTATACTACAAATTCAATTTTATAGTTATCACATGGAAGTTAAACATGATAGTCAAATCGCAGTCAAGGTCGTTATCACGAGAAGCCAACTACTCAACCATAATTACAAAGAAACAAATATTATTAGTTATGAGGGAAGAGGGGACACTTCTACGGAGTACCCTGGACTATCCTATAATTCACTAATCACACACTGTCACATCACAAGTATCCCGAACTACCCTGAAACATCCAAAAAACTGAAAATACTATCCTAAACTACCCTGGAATTTTTATTTTAATATTAAAATAATTCAAAAGATAATTAAATTTTATTAGAAAATAAAAATTATAATAATTCAAATAATAAAAAATAAAAATACAAATACAATAAATATAGAAATACAATAAAAAATCATAAAAAAATATAAAAAACTAAAAATCAAAAGGCCAATTATATTTCTCGGCTATTTTTCGTTTTCGGTCCAATATTATTTGCAACATTGGACCGGTGATGTGATCATGTGGTTCCATAAATATTTTTAGGTCTCGCTTCATCCGCAGCTCTCTTATCGTCTGTGTTTGTTCTTCTAACAATACGATACTTTTATAAACTTGTTCTTTTTTAAGGCAACCAACTGTTCTTTCATTGAAGTGTAGAGTTGGTCGCTTAAACCATCATTAACGCTTGACGAGCTGGCGGACGTTTTTACTTTGTGTGAGTATTTACAGTGTAATTTTTTTTCTTGTGATTGTGTTTGTGCTTGTATATGTGTGTTTGTGCAGATTAATATTGTGTATGCGTGTGAGTATTTATAGTGTAAATTTTTTTTCTTGGCCTCCAACGGTAGAATTAACGGCTATATAGCAGTTACAATCGGGTATCTTCACGGCGACTTCAACCCGAGGTAGGGTACCCGGGGGGGCTACCCGAGAGGGTGGCGGCGATATTACCGCCCGATTAGTATGGCCCAAAGTGATGCCAAGACTGTATCTCTATGCTAACACCCTTTTCAGTTCAGCGCTATGGCCCAACTAATATGAAGTGTAGCCCACCAATAAAACAAAAGCCCATTTGGGAAGTTAGATTACAATAGTCTCGATATCACCATCTTGTGTTAATTTTTTTCATAATAATATCTATTTATTATTAAGTCAATCCACATAACAAAAGCCCGTCAATCATAAATCTCTCTCAAGTCTCAACTCTCAACTGTCGCATTTTCACTTTTCTATTTTATAATTCAGCCCTTAATTCACACGTTTGAGTGAATTAATCTATTTAATTATCATAGTAAATGTTATTTTCACTACTAAACATCTTTTTACAAGAATTTGTCCCTTTACCTCGTGGTCGCTTCAAATCTATAAACTACGCAAACATATCAAAGGGATATGTTTTATAATAATATAAATGTATTTTTAGCTTAATAAATATACAATAACATGCATAAAAAATGGATTAATCTGTGCACTCCTAGTTGAATGATAGAGCATCTCTCTTTGCATACGAATTACTACCAAATCGGCAAAAATATTGTTTAACTAGGGTCTGCTTTATATAAGGAGCAAATTACAATCAAACTAAAAGTTAATCACTCAAGTGCTATACATTAAACGATAGGATTATAGGAATAATATGGCTATCCACATCTAGCCATATTAATATACTTTGACACATCCTTTTTTGAAAGTAAATAATTTACTTCCACACCCTACTCCTAATTAAATCCGCTTCACATGTTTTTAGTGAAACTTGAACCTACCATCTCAAAAACAAAAGGTGTAAACATTTCTCACTACGCTATGTTATAAGTGGTTGTACTTTAATACATCTAAACGCCTAGTATTTCAGTCCAACACGGCCCGAAGTCTATCCGAAACGTATGACAAATTTCGGTGGTAACCCATTTTTTAGCTCGTTAATGAACGTTCGTGTCACGACAAACGTGGCCCGAAGTTTATCCGTTGGGCACTTGGGCCAGAATGTTTGGGAACTTGGTAATTTTCGTTGAAAGTTTCAAACCAGGCACGCCTGAGAAAAACTTCAACTCGTTCGAGGTATTTCACTAGTCTTTCATAGATCGGTAACGTTCTATTAGCTAAAAACAACTCATCGGTACCACATCGAGCGATCGATGCCCACGCCTGAAAATTATTTTAGTAATTTGGTGACAATGAATGTTTTTATGAAAATTGAATTTTAATAATTCAAATTACTGACTATTGGTTAATACTAATCACAACTCACATCTTGTTTAATACTAATCTCAATTTTTGATTTTGTTACTAATAACAGTCCCCGTTTAACTGTCTATTAACTTCGTGGCGTGACTCGTGATGCGACGTATAATATAGTTATAATTCACAATATAAATAAATTACTCAACTTTTTTTAATAAAATATTATTTTTTGAAGTTACTCAACAAAACGCTTGTCACTGGTCGAGTAGTTTGGAGACAAAGAGATGTAAAAATTGAGTAATATATTTATATATATTTTTATTTTAGTTATATAATACGTCATGCCACATGTTACATCACGAGTAAATCACGTGTCACGTCACTAAAAACTAACAGAGTCTGAGACTAGTTATTGGTAATAAAATCGAAAGTTGAGATTAATACTAGTCAAATAATTTGTTAGGATTAATATTAACCAATAATCAATAGTTTAAATTATTAAAATTTAATTTTCCTATTTTTTATAACCAAAATAAATACCATTCTTAATCAATGTCACAACTATTTTCCTGTGCATTCCAAACTAAAACAATGTTTGTTAAACATCAAAGTACAACTCAATCAAAGTATAACTCATTTAGTTTATGATTAAAAAATATAACCAACTGTATTAAAAGAAAGGGCAAAGCAATCTCCATACGGTATAATGTCATGTGAGCCTTACATAGGTGGTGTTTGTTTTTCTACAAAAGAGTTTCTGAAGCTCTTTTGTCTGCATCAAAAAGAGGCGGGCAGACGTTTATGGTCTGCAGAGTGTTTATTTTTCTGAAGACATTTCATTAAAAAAGTTCTGCGTGACCTCTTCTCCAAGAAGAGGTGGACTAAAGTCTTCAGAGATCTTCCCACCTCTTCTTCACATTTCAACCCCAAACCCCCAATTTCTGGTCTGCTCCCGTCGCCTCCCCCCACCGACCGAACCATCCCCAGCCCTCCCCCACCGGCCGAACCATCCCCAGCCCTCCCCCCACCGGCCCCTGTCGATCCACCCCATCCCCATCGACCTTCACCTGAGCCCTCAAAACAGAGTTCTTTGCTTCAATTTCGACGAATCGGTTCGTCGTGAGTTCGATGGTGGTTCGAATCCGATCGTTATCGGTTTTGATCCGGCTAGCGTCAGCCGTCAGTTCATTGATGTACCTTTGTTTCCTCATCCGTGATCTTCGTGCCGATTCACGGTTCGATTCCATACATTTCGTCTTCTTCTCATCGATCAATCGGTCCTCCGGCGAAGGTGGGTGTCGGTGAAGGTGGGTGTCGGCGAAGGTGGGTGTCGGCGAAGGTGGGTGTCGGCGAAGGTGGGTGTCGGCGAAGGTGGGTGTCGGCGAAGGTGGGTGGGCGGCGAAGGTGGGTGGGCGGCTCCGGCGAAGTAGATCAGAGAGAGGGAGAAAGTTGTAAAGAGAGGGAGAAAGTTGCAGAGAGAGAGGGAGAAAGTGAATGGAAGTTGTGTGTCAAAGTAGATCAGATGCAAGTTTTAATAATTCGCAGGTTTTAAAAAACAAACAGTCTTTTTATTACAGACTGCAGACGTTTGGTCCACCTCTTCTCCTGCAGATGTCTGCAGATGTGGTCCGCAGACTGCAGACGTTTTATCTCTTCAAAAACAAACAGCATCATAGTATTTAGTTATTTTTACTATGTAAGTTTATTTCGAAGCTATTTGAAATATATGAACAAGTACTAAAAAATGTGCAGATTGTCCGTTGTGAAGGCACTATTTCCTGAATACATAGGGTCTTATCTTTATGGTTGACAGGGTTGGAGATGTTGATCATGATGAGGTAAGCAAATTCATGACATCTATTTAAATTTGTATATTTATACAAAACGTAGAGCACTCATATTTTATTTTTTATTTGAGTAAATTATCATTTGCATATCTGAGGTTTGGTGATTTTGACTATTTGTATCCCTACAGTTTAAAAATCTTCATATACCCCTAACGTTTAATTTTTGTTCCCATTTGAATCCAAAACACTAACACCGTTAACTTATTCTGTTAACTTTTTATAAAAAGACTAAATTGTCCCTTCTCTCTTTATCTATTTCTCTCTCTATCTCTTAACCCTTAACCCACAATCCCCACCCACTCCACCACCACAACCACCGTCACCACTTCCACCGCCGTCACCACCGTCATCCACCACCACCGCCATGACGCTAGCTCGCCTACTCCTTCGCACCCTCCGCTGCACCTCCGTCACAACCACCATCGTCAACCTCCAAACCCTATCTCTCCACCCCCAAACCCCAACTCAACCTTTCCGATTCGATTTCCGATCTCCGGTCCCGATATCCGACAACTCTTCCCCAAACTCTTTCAAAATCGCCAACCTCTTCTATTTTCCGACCAAAACTCCAGGCGCCTTCACGAATCTAGTAGCCTTCTTCATCTTCGGATCCACCTCAATCTCCGTCCCAAGCACCTTATCTGCGCCCAAATACTCCTTCACAGCGCGTGAAGCGAGCTCGATGTCGCGGACCTTGATTCCGGAGAACGAGATGAAGATCAACATCTTAATCGCTAACACCTCTGATACGAACACATACACGATTGCGATGAGCGGAAACAAGAGTAGAAGAACAAGGCCGCGGAGGAGGCTGCCGGCTTCAATCGTCACCAGCATGTAGTACGGGAAGGCGGAGCTTTGGTTCAGTAGGGTTCCGTCGAGGTCGGCGGCGATAGAGCGGTGGCTGATGGTGGAGTACTCGCATTTGGTGATCGACGGGAAGGTGTTGTCGCCGGACTCCGGCGTCGGTAGCGACATTTTGTCTGTCTTTAGATGTTAATCTGAAACGCTTGCGAGTTGTAAGTGATTATGGGTTTACGAGGGGGAAGGTTGAGCTTTAAATGTGGTGGGGGAGTGGAGGAAATGACGAAGCGGATAGGGTTTGGAGGTTGACGGTGGTGGTTGTGACGGAGGTGCAGCGGAGGGTGCGGAGGAGTAGGCGAGCTAGTGTCATGGCGGTGGTGGTGGATGACGGTGGTGACGGCGGTGGAAGTGGTGACGGTGGTTGTGGTGGTGGAGTGGGTCGGGGTTGTGGGTTAAGGGATAAGAGATAGAGAGAGAAATAGATAAAGAGAGAAAGGGCAATTTCGTCTTTTTATAAAAAGTTAACAGAATAAGTTAACGGTGTTAGTGTTTTGGATTCAAATGGAAACAAAAATGAAACGTTAGGGGTATATGAGGATTTTTAAACTGTAGGGATGCAAATGGTCAAAATCACCAAACCTCAGGTATGCAAATGGTAATTTACTCTTTTTATTTTCATCTTTATAAGAGTATTTATCTTTATTCATATAACTACATTAAAAATCACTAAATCTACTTTTTCCTTTTCATCAAATAATATTTTCTATACCCTTATTATTATTTTTTTCTCTCTCTTCCGCTCATAACCACTTCAAAAAATATTAAAAAACTTATAAAGATTACACAGTGATTCTTCAAATATACCAATCCATAATAACATTTTCTCCACCTTCACTTACAACCACTCAAAATCATTCCATATAATATAATAAACACATACATATTTTTAAAGACTTTACTGTGAATGCTCAAATTACATTAAAAATTACAACTTCTTCTCTCTTTTTTAGTTAAATAATATATTTTTATATCTTTTTAATTACTTTTTTTCTTTTCTCCACTCACAACCACTTTTAAAAATATTAAAAAATATATAAGGGTTGAACAATTAATTCTTAAATTTATAGATAAACAGTAACATTTTATCTCTCCTATACTCACAACCCCTTAATACATCCTCTATAAATTAAGAACTCTCATCCACATAATTTTAAAAAATGAGCTGTGAATACTCTTATAATATTACCTTACCGAGTTAGATGGCTTTTCCTTCCACCTTAACTATTCTTGAAGAGCCCCAAATATCACCACCTCTAGACACAGTAAGTGACACTTTGTTGCCACTTACGTTCATTGATATCATTTACCTTGTTTTGCCTCCACTTCATCACCTTTTCTTCTATGATCTGCCACTCACTAAACGCCAATTTATCGAAATAATTGTTCCAATTATTAAACCCTCGTTATCAATCACCCTTCAACACTTATTAACACTTATTCACGTACACGTACTGGTAATTTGATCGTGTTCCCTAATTGTACTAGTTCGATACGTCGAAGGTGATTCTGTCAAGGTTACATTTGCAGAATGCAACCTTGATTTTCGTGATCTTACAGGATACCATCCTCGAAATTGTGATAAGTTTTACCATCTTATACCTGTGCTCGGTGACTCATGTTCTATGATATCTGATTACGTAAAGATCTCCGTCTTCGCGCTTCAAGTTACTTTGTT
The DNA here is from genome assembly GCA_024085815.1 of Flaveria linearis. Classification (NCBI taxonomy): domain Eukaryota; kingdom Viridiplantae; phylum Streptophyta; class Magnoliopsida; order Asterales; family Asteraceae; genus Flaveria; species Flaveria linearis. The sequence goes on from CM044009.1 coordinate 78,825,000, forward strand.
TCCAAATTGTGGTGTTTCTATTGGAATGAGTATTCACCATAGCCTCGCTGAGGCTGCTACTCAATAGGCCTGTAAATGAACCGAACGAACACGAACATCAATATGTTCGTATTTGTTCATTTAACTTTTACCGAACACGAACACGAACACGGACAATCAAACATGATTTTTTGATTATGTTCGTTTATTAAGAAAATAAAAATATTCGTGTTCGTTTATATTTGTTCGTTAAAAAACTAAATGAACACTTTACGAACATAAACGAACACAAATGAACAATAATAAACAAATATAAATGAACAATAATAAATGAACATAAATGAACAATAATAAATGAACATAAATGAGTAATAATAAACATACATACTGAACACAAAAAACAACGTTAAATGACCATTTTGTACTTTTAGGTGTACTAGTGGAGATTGAAATTTCATTAAACCTATATGTTTCTAGTATAATATAATACATTTAAGTTTCAAATATTAACACATAATATCCTTTTATTAATATATTAATATATATAAATAAACGAACGTAAATGAACAAACATAAACGAACATATAAGAACGAACATAAATGAACGTTCATGAACGTAAACGAACGAACAAAACATGTGTTCATGTTTGTTCGTTTAACTAAACGAACACAAAATTTTTGTTCATGTTCATTCATTTAATAAATAAACAAACATAAACGAACTTCCCGCCGAACAGTTCATGAACGTTCGGTTCATTTACAGGTCTACTACTCAATATAATTTCTTAAAGGCGTGGGCATCTATCGCTCGATGTGGTACCGATGAGTTGATTTTAGCTAATGGAACGCGCGTTGCCGATCTATGAAAGATTGATCAATTACCCCGAACGAGATGAAGTTTTTCTAAAGCGCACCAAGGTTGAAACATTCAACAAAGATTATCAACTTCCCAAACTTTCTGGTCCGACATATAAAGTTCGTGCTACGTTTGTCTTGACACGAACATTCATCAACCAGCTAAAGAATGTTGGGTTAATCTTGACGGGTCAAGTCGGGTCACGAACCGGGTTGTTTTTATTTATTAGTACTTTAATTTAAATAGTTTAGCAGTTGAATTAGTATGTCTTTGACCGAATCTTTGGGTTGTGTTTGGTAACTTACAAGAGTGATATATCATGTATTAGGTAGTTTAGTATTTTGTGGACTCCATGTTTCCACGTGATGTAAGCTATTTATAGGGTTGCTTTGTTTTATGTTAAAGTAGAAAAAGTACTTGTCCTTTTCCATAATATGCAGAACCTTTCTTCTTGTGAAGTCTTTTTCATACGTGAGTTTGCGTGTGTTTTAAGTGTGTGTTTGTGAGGAGACCTAGTACCAACACTTGGTATCAGAGCTTCAAGGCTCGGGTCGATTAAGAGGAGAAAGAGGTGTTCCATGTGAGTAACGAAAGAAGGCGTGAAGACCGGTTGCTACAGCAGCAAAGACCGAAGAAAGAGACCGACATTGGAAAGGGAGTTCCAACGAGAGACCGAAACAACCGTTGCAAAAGACCGGAGGAACCTAGACCGAGAAAGGTTAAACCGAAAGAGACAACCGTGACCGGCGGTTTGCTTGAGAAAGAGAGTTAGTTTGAGAAGAGTAATCTGCTATAGAAAAATGGCGGGAGAAAAGCAAGAAATTGTGGTTCGTGAGCAAGGTAACGTACTGCTTCAATGCCCTAAATTAACCGAGACTAATTACACTACTTGGTCTATTATGATTGAAACCGTGCTAAGGGCATATGGACATTGGGATGCTATAACTAAAGATGAGGTTGATGAGAAGAAGAATTATACCATTAAAGGTATAATTTATCAAACTCTCCCGGAGAATGTTCTCTTGCAGGTTGCTAATGTTCTCTTGCAGGTTGCTAAACACAAGAATGTGAAAGATGTTTGGGAATCAATTCGGGTTCGTTATTTAGGAGCCGAACGAGTGCAAAAGGCAAGGTTACAAACCTTAAGAAATGAATTGGGGATGCTAAATATGAAAGAAAATGAATCAATCAATGACTTTTCGGGTAAGATAAGTGGCATTGTTGCCAAATTTAAAAGTCTTGGTTCATGTCTTGATGAGGAGGTGATTGTGAGAAAGTTTCTCAATTCGGTTCCAAAGAAGTACCTACCAATTGTAGCTCCTATTGAACAATATTCGGACCTTGCAAAAATGCCATTTGAAGAAGCGGTTGGAAGGGTGAAAGCTTATGTAGAAAGGCTTCAAAGTCATGAAGCAAAGGATGAGGAACAAGGACAACTTTTGATGGTCAATGAATAAAAGTGTGGTGAAAGTAATGGAAGAGGAAGAGGCCGTGGGAGGAGCAATGAAAGAGGTGGAAGAGGCCGAGGTAAAGGCTTGGGAAGAGGCGACAAAAGTGGAATTCGATGTTTTGATTGTGGAACGTTTGGTCACTTTAGTTATGAATGCACCAAATGGAAAGACAAAGACAACGAGGCCAATTTGATCCAAGAAGAAGAACTGACCCTACTTTGAAGAAATGATAGACGTGGGTGAATGTTGGGTTAATCTTGACGGGTCAAGTCGGGTCACGAACCGGGTTGTTTTTAGTTATTAGTACTTTAATTTAAATAGTTTAGCAGTTGAATTAGTATGTCTTTGACCGAATCTTTGGGTTGTGTTTGGTAACTTACAAGAGTGGTATATCATGTATTAGGTAGTTTAGTATTTTGTGGACTCCATGTTCCCACGTGATGTAGGCTATTTATAGGGTTGCTTTGTTTAATGTTGAAGTAGAAAAAATACTTGTCCTTTTCCATAATATGCAGAACCTTTCTTCTTGTGAAGTCTTTTTCATATGTGAGTTTGCGTGTGTTTTAAGTGTGTATTTGTGACCTAGTACCAACAAAGAAACGGGTCACCACCGAACTACCAACGTTATCACACGCTTCGTCGTTTACAGTTTCTTGTGCTTACATATGGTGTTGCCTCGCACAATCACGCGACGATCAGCGGCAAGCTTTAATTATCCTACGTTTAGATTTGTTAAAAGTATAATTCAAAGTTTGAAGTTTATTTTATAAAAAAACATGAGGGACTGATGAATTGTTTGAATCTATTTAGAGGGAATGAAAATCCTTATGTGATTATTGATAACGTGGTGGTGTCGAGAAAATAGGGTTAAATACCTCATATTATATAGTTAACCATATATTCTTATAATGTAGGTTTAAGATAAACAAGTGGATTATACATTTATACCTCGCGTGGTGTAGTGGTTTGTTACATACTAAACGGAAGAACTCAACCGAAAAGACTAGTCTGATGGGTGAGGGAACTCGTTTGGCCTATAATTCCCACATCAATTGCCCATACAACCGATGTGAGACAAGTCTCATACCTTGCAATGGTTTCGGTGCATAACATTCGCCCCTCCTTAAGGACCAACGTCCTTGTTGGTCACGGCCACGTTGGTCACGGCTGGCTCTCTCCAGGCCACCACTCCGAGGTTGGCTCTGATACCACTGTTACAGATCAAACGGAAGAACTCAACCCAAAAGACTAGTCTGATAAGTGATGGAAGCCATTTGGCCTTTAAATCACACATCAATTGCCCATACAACCGATGTGGAACAAGTTTCATACCTTGCAATGGTTTCGGTTCATAACATCGTTCGTATAACCAAAACATAAAACTACGTAAAATCTTAGGGTTGACGTATCACATGGTTGTCCAACACTACACTGTGATATATCAGTTTCATATCGTGTTGTTTGCGATCCGTTAGCTTAATTATCCCAACTAATATTTTTAGTTTATGTGAGTTGTGATGTATTTGTTAGAGTGAAATTATTAATTATATTTATAGTTTTAGTGTTGGACCAGACTCCAAAAATACACTCTAACGTGCGCATGAATTTTTTTTAATAATATGATCGAACTATTGATTATTAACGAACGTTAATTCTAACTAGTGATATTTCACTACGCGCGTTGCGCGTATATTAGACTCCTTTTTAACTGCCCTTTGGTTAACAAACTAAATAATATGTAAGTGTTTACCTGACAAATATGATTTTCAACGTGGAATAGCAAAACCAATTAAAAATATACATGAAGTAATTCATGATTCACACATTTCCAAATAAATTCTAAACACATATAACAAATAGATATGTGTCATCATGGTGCTTACATATCATAAACTTCATATCAATTTATTGGCAGTTTTAGAACAGGATGTGTCAAACTTATGGAATGAAAATGGTTGCATTTTACCTGACCGCTCATATACCCAATTTGAGCTATATTTCTTAATACCTAAGTACCAGAAACCACAAACCAAAAGAAAGCTAATATGCTATTTACACTCGTAATAATGCTACTGATGCAAATGAAAACATTCACATCAAATATTAAAAATCTAAAATAAAGAAATTCAAACAACCTAAAAAACAGTAAGCAACTAAAAGATACTAACCAGACTTTGTGAACACCAAACAAGAAACCTGCAAAAAGAAAGAAAATATGAATTACATAAGATGTAAAGAAAAAAACAGCCAAAAAACAAATAAAATTAAAAATATGAACAATGAAACGTAAAGATGCTAAACAGGTAGATGAATGCAATTTAAAAAACATACAAACACATAAATAGCCTACCCACATACAATAAAAGATTCCATGCAAGAGCCACTAATAAGAAGCTATCTACATTCTACAACTTAAATTAACTTGCAATACAGACAATAGATAGGTCTTGTCAGCCTTTAATATTTGTTTAAAAAATACTATCATAAACATTAAAAAAAACTTTTATGAATAGTTAAAGACCTAAGAGATGCAAATTCTAGAAATGTTCTCCAAATGATGGTTCTAACATAGTTAACAAAAGCTAAACACTATTAAGGCGAAGCTCTAGTATAAGCATTACTGAAGTGACGTCATCCAAGGCACCAATCAAACGTTGCTGACCATCCGAAGCCCATCAGTAAAACATATCATCTAAGCAACTGCATGCAGCCCACACTTGCAAATAAGGCTATCATATACCGCTGCTGGTTAGCAATAAATTATCATATATCTAAGTAAACCAGCCACTAACTTAAAAATATGTCACAAATATGATTAGACTGGACGAAATTGCAGGTTATGTATAATTGTAGGTGGATTGACTCATAAGCATCTAAACAACTAAGCTAAGGCCACATTTGCTATGCCAAATTATATCTCATCTAACGTGCACAAAATGAACATATACTACCTTTCTAGCATAAGTTTTCGTAACCACGAATCTGATTTTATCATAATGTTATCATAAACTTTCTTCTACCAATGTAGAATAACCTGAGAGCATACCAAGACACATACCATACCGACACACGCACAACATATATATGAAGCCACAACCGTGTTAACCCCAAAACAGGTACACGAACCCAACCAACAACAACCATATCAACGAACACATGCAGTAAACATCGCACACTCCTCGCTGCGTTGTGGCTGTGTTGTTGGTTAAGGCTCAGCATAGGTAGTCTGTTACGGCTGCACACCGGAAATGGTTGCCACGCCATAGCGACAAAAACAAGCACTGCTATCATCACAGCCTAATTAACCTTTAACCTATATGTTAATAAAGCCAAAGAATGACCAGTGATGTGCATCAAGTACTGCAGCATGCTACAAGGAACAACATGATATTTAGGCTCAGAAAGCGTCACTGATTGTGGCTGCACATAAAACATTCGCCACACCAAAACAACCAACAACGACGAAGTTGGTTTATCATCTCAGCCTTCACAACACATAGTGTTACATAGCAAACCAATTCTCAAATGATAGGATCGTTAGGTGACCGTCTACACCAAAAACGTATGGTGCCAAATCTCTGCAATACCGACATGCAAGTCTTAAATGTACCAGAATTCATTGTCATTGACCCAAGTAGATCTGGGCCAAAAAACTACCATCAACTGTTTCTTTCATATTACTCAGGTGAAAGGAATGACCATAATCATTTTATCAAGATCATCAAAGACCAAGATTCAGCATAAAAACAGTTGCTTATAAAAACCACAACCATTTAACGTGTCAGCCTAATAGACCCAACAATACGAAACTTCCCACAAGAACTAAGCAATACACCAACAACAGATTGGGTGTTTATGATGAAACAAATATGAGATATCAGGCAACTCCAAGGTCACCATAATCAACCCAAACCAACAAGCTAAAGCAACCAACACAAATAGTAATTCCAAAGTACAAACAGCCATACGCGGTGAATCGGAGGATGTTTCACGCCGCCACCACCATGATGCCCTACGAGTTTAAGACTCCGGCAGCGACAGGGATCCCTTCTCCTACACAACAACATTTGTTTTTAAAATCGAAATATAGAGAAGAGAAGACGGAAATCAAGCACAAAACAACATGTCTACTATAATAGGGCAAGAGTCGCCACTGCATGTCGACCTCCACCCTCTGTCAAACTCTCCCTCTGCAAAAAAAAACAGAGAAACACCATACAAAAACCCCCCAAAAAAGAGTATAAGATAAGAGGGAAATCGACGAGAGACCAAGTTCAAGGTGAAAAATCAAGAGCAACCAGCGACAACCGCCGCCGAACAAACACCACGTCCCGATCCTCGCCACCGCCTCCTCTCTTCCAAACTATCAGATCGAACCTTCAAAGCAGGCTAACAAAAACCCCAAAAAGAGAACACAGTATAAGACGAAGATTGAATAGAGACAAGGGTACGATCACAAAATCATGACAAAGCAAACCATCAGCGATAGCCGCCGCAGCCGCGGCGACGGCCTCCGCCTTCGCCTCCCTCACAAACCCTCTCTCTCTAAAAGCAAAACACACAGCAACACAAATAGAAGCTAAAAAAGAGACGGTGATGGATATGAAGGCTGTCAGAGATTAAGAGTTGTACAACCACGCATAAAACAGTTACACATCACTGTTTATTTCTTTGCTTTATTAACATATAGGGTAATTAACAATTTAGTCAAAATTATTTTAAATTTCGACTTTGTTACCAATAATAATCTCATTTTAATTGTTCGTTAACTCCGTTAGTTTTTTATGCTTAGCATGTGACGTTGCTTATGATGTGACATTATATTTTAAATTAAATTTGAACTCACTTTGACTTACGTGTCAATTACGACACACGACTTCGTTTTAAATTAAACTAGTTGGGTCCCCAGACGCACGTTGCGCGTCATAAAGACGGGCTAAACGGAGGCTCAGAACTCTGTCATCATAGCCACAAGCTAACACTTTCAGTTATGGCTGCTAATCGTAAACGGTAGCCACGCCAAAGCAACCCGAAACCATTTTTTGAATATCATCATAGCCCGACACTATACTAAATTCAAAATGTACAACAACATACAACATGTACATGTCTCAGATGAAGACAGTTTCATCGTCACCGACTTGAAACAAAGTACCGATTCATTTTTCCGAATGCTTCTAATTTATATCCTCTATATTTAAACGAATAAAATTTAAATCCTACAATATACAAACATACATAAATGTTAATCAATAAAAAGCATTATATAAACCACTATTGTTAAAAAAATGGCCTGGTTATTTAAACACCCCATTATTTTAATTCAACATTCCAAAATTTCTATACGGGTCTTATAGCACCATACGTGTCGTATAGGGGGGTCGTATAGTCCTATACGGGGCATATAACATCTCTGACAGCCCCTGAATTTTTCATCATAGGAAGTGTCGAAAATTGCTATACGCGTCGTATAACCCTATATGTGTCGTATAAGGGAGTCGTATAGGGCTATATGGGGCGTATAGCTCTCTGACAGCCCCCTGAATTTTCCACGTTTTCAATGTATTCGACCCTATACGTCGTGCATGGACTCATACGCAATATATAGAGGGTGTCAATTTATCTGAATGAGTGTCTTTATATCAGGCCGCTAAAAAAATGTTAATTTGTCATTTAATTAGTTAAAAAATGTCAACCATGCTTCAAATATCACTTCCGACACACCCAAAAACAAAAACCAAACATACAATAAAGAAATCCACAATTCATAAATCATACATACGCGTCTTTACTCTTTACACACATCACCGAATTCCTTATTTATACGCACCATTTCACTCACACACTCAAAACACACACAAACCACCATTCAACCACCATGGACACCATCAAATCCTTCAAAGGCTACGGCAAAGTAGACCCCATCGAAGAACAATCATTCCGCCGGAAAACCCGCAAACGCCTCATCATCCTCACCGTCCCCGTCGTCCTCCTCCTCGTCGTCGTCATCGGCGTCGTCGCCGGAACCCTAATCCACCGCCACCACAACAACAACAACCCCGCCGCACCCCCCTCCAACGCCGCCGGACAGTCCCTAAAAGCCGTTTGCAGCCAGACATTACACCCCGAATCATGCTTCAACAGCATCTCTGACATCAACAAATCCAACACCACCGATCCAGAGGAGCTGTTGAAGCTATCGTTACAGGCGGTTTTGAACTCGTTATCGGAGTTGTTGTCGGTGCCGGAGAGTTTAGAGAAGAAGACCTCCGACGAGAGATGGAGCCGGATGCAAAGCGGTGAATGTTCTCTCTACCTTCTCTGCCATTAGGGTTTCTTCTCCCTTTCAGATGTTGAGACCAAAGCTGGGAAGTCAAAAAGACAACAAAACACACTGAAATTCGCAATATACCCTTTTACTATTCATTCCATATGGTTTTTAAATATTATGTAATTTACAAAAAACAGAAAAAAATAAATACATCACCATCTCAATGGCATATTTAAAACTTTATAAAACATTAAATTTATAAGTTATAAATAAAAACAAAAAAGCCCAAAAATTTTTATTGATTAAAAAATAAATAGATAAATATGAAGTATTCACTAGGTAACAGTTCTAAGTAAAAAATGTATTTGATTTAAAAGTGTAAAGAACAATATTAACCATCAATATTGTTGGACATAATAACCTAACATATTTGACGCAATAATTAAAATATTATTTTTTAAAAATCTATAAAAGAATGTATGTCAAACCTAGAATTCTTCTTAGTTATTTTATATTGAATACATTTTTACTATAACTTTTACCCATATACAATATATAATCCATCGACTAAATAATGACAAAGATTACTATCACAGTGCTATCATGTACTTGCACTACAAGGAAGAAGACAATTAGCGGCGACATTAGTCGAATGTCGCCGCAATTGGTAGCGATTTTCGCCGCTATTAGTATTACGGCGACATGTCGCCGCTAAATAATCGCCGCTAATGACTCGCCGCTAATGACTCGCCGCTAATGGAAACAATGTCGCCGCTGAAGAGTCACCGCTAAAGGCGTCGCCGTTACCGATTGTTTTTTGCGGCGACATTGTATGTAAACTATAAAAGAATGTATGTAAAACCTAGAAATCTTCTTAGTTATATCATATTAAATACATTTTTACTATAACTTTTATCCACATACAATATATAAACCATTGACTAAATAATAAAAAAGATTTATCATCACAGTGTTATCGTGTACTTGGATCGATAAGTGGCTATTACCACAACTATACTACATAGACGATAGATACACTTGCTATTTGTATGTATTTGTGTTACAGTAACAATCATTTTCATAAATTTAATACTCAACTGTGTAAAACTCTTATTGAAAAAAACATATACACGTTACACTCACCAACACCGTTCCGACTTAAGAAAAATGTCTTAGAAGTATATTTGAAGTGTTCCCGAGGTATTGGTTGACGAAGTAGAATCCGTAGATCAACGAGGAAGGTTTCATTAAAGATTAAGCACGTTTAAATTATGGTTCTAGCATTAGATATTAGTGATAACCTAGGCTTATCATAGTGTGTAAGTGCAGGATCGGATTTCGGGTGTTTTTTCTCTCAACTCACTGTGAATCAACACTCGGCAAGCAGTCTATGAAGAGTTGATCACAGTATAACAAGTAACAAGCAGTAAGAAAATTTAACAGCAGGTAAATTTTCAAGGTACTTTTATATATTGCTTCTCAACTCAAAGGATTACAAGACACTTGGACTCAAAATCACTTACATAAAGAGTTACAGGGAGAAGATATATAATACTACCTACAGCCGGATATACTTTGATACCAGCTGGACACCTCTAACCTTACATCTATACTACAAGACTCTAGGTGAGGTCTTTCAGGCATTGTGCCTGAGAGTTGGTAGTCAGGACATGTCCCTGACTTACCTTTTGTCACCAACTAAAGTTGGTAATATGTACTATCATAAAAAGGTGAACAGTAGAATAAAGTATGGTCAACAACATGGCTCTTTAGGAAGATGCCATGCTGTATCAGAGGTCTGCAGCGGACTGTCAGGGACCATACTTTTATCTGCTGGACATAGCAATGTCTTCCGAAGGATAAAGTGCTTCGGAAGAATAACTTCTTCCAAAGGCACTTATACTTCGGAAGACTGCTTCTTCCGAGGCTTGGAGTCTTCTTTGTCTTCGGAAGCAGACTTTGTCTTCGGAAGCTCTTTCAGACTTTGTCTTCGGAAGCTCTTTCATCAGACTTTGTCTTCGGAAGCTCTTTCAGACTTTGTCTTCGGAAGCTCTTTCAGACTTTGTCTTCGGAAGCTCTTTCAGACTTTGTCTTCGGAAGCTCTTTCAGACATTGTCTTCGGAAGCTCTTTCATCAGACTTTGTCTTCGGAAGTTCTTTCAGACTTTCGGAAGATCTCTTCTCAGCTTCGGAAGCCTTTGAATGTAGTACCAAAAGATGACTATGAAGTGATTTTGGTTGCACCAGCCTTATCATGATCCAACAAACTCCCCCTAGGCTGATGCTACCGAAACTTCACTTCCCTCTTCTTCTCAAAGCTCTCAGCACCAAGGAGAGCAGGTGTTTATCAGTGTCTTCATTCTTTCCTGCTGTGATGCTGAGAATCTTCTACAAATCTTTGGTGGACAGAACCTCTACTCTGTCACCTTGGATTATGTGTACCCTCTGTTGTGGCCCTCTGAAAAGAGTTAGTTGATGGGAAGTATAGTCATATTCCCATCGAACTATTGGTTCCAATTCAGGACCTTCCACCATCTGTAGAAAGGCTGTGCCTTTGGTGGTTGATCTTTCCTTGTCTTCCACTCTTTTCAGCTTCAACTCTTCTTCAATCTTGGCTCTTCTACTTCGTTCAGCCAAGTGGAGACCGCTGATGTGGTTTCTGATGTGTGCAGCAGTCTCAGAGTTGGAGGGATTGGAGAATGGCTTCTCTGCAAGCTCAGCAAGATCAAATCTGCTGAGATGCAGTAGAGAAGTGGCATTGAGCCTGTTGGTTTCACCATTCTCCCTTTCCACAACAAAGTTGTGAGAAGGTTCATCGAACCTCCACTGGATTATTGCATTTCTAGGTCCAGGAGATTGACCAGAAATCCTGTCCTCTTTCCTGGTATCCAGCAGAGTCACCAGTCTTCTTCTTAGTCTCTTCTCCTCAGCATTGAGGGTATCGGAGTTGAGACCAAGAAGTCTTGCAGCCTGGCCCAAGGTGTCTCTAGGCAATTCAAGAAATTTGCCTAGGGTGAGGGAGTTTGAAGAGTTATCAACATAGGTGATGTTGATAAGCTCTCCCTCACAGGAGATACTGCTCAAGGTAGTGCAGTTAATGAGCCTCGTCTTGAACTCCTTTATTTCCTCAAAGGAGAGATGTTTAGGAGGCTGAGGGGATGGTCTTGGTTGTTGTTGGGTAGGCTTAGGTTTAGTGGTTTTGGGTTGAGTCTTGGGTTTTAGGATGGGTAGTTTGGGTGGTTGAGGTGATGTGGTAGGTTTGGGTAGAGTTGTGGGTTGAGGGGTGAAGGTTTCATCAGTGGGTTCGGGTTTAATGGGAAAAGGGGTTGGTTCTGGTGTGGGTTGTGGCTGTGGTTGAGTGGCTGGGGTTGAGACCATTCCCTTTACCCTCCTATACATCTCCCTTCTCTTCCCCAAACGGATGTCAGCCTTTATTTCACTGACTATCCGCTGGAGTGTCTTTTCGGACATAGGTCCCACCTGCCTACCAGAGAAGCCATGAGCCCGGAGGTAGTCCTTCATCCAGGCTTTATTTCCCTTTACCAGAAAAGGGGTTGGTTCTGGTGTGGGTTGTGGCTGTGGTTGAGTGGCTGGGGTTGAGACCATTCCCTTTACCCTCCTATACATCTCCCTTCTCTTCCCCAAACGGATGTCAGCCTTTATTTCACTGACTATCCGCTGGAGTGTCTTTTCGGACATAGGTCCCACCTGCCTACCAGAGAAGCCATGAGCCCGGAGGTAGTCCTTCATCCAGGCTTTGTCAGTTGACTTCTTGGCAGCAGTGACCTCCTTCTCTTCCTCCCTCTTCCTCTTCACCTTCAACTTCTCCCTAGCAGCCTTCTTCCTTTCCTTCTCCATTTGATCCTGCTCTTTGTTGTGGAGCAGCAGGATCATATCATCATCATGTGGAGACAGTTCAGGAAGACTGAAGCCTCTTGAGAGTAGGAATTTGATCCTCTCCTCTCTCAGCTTCAGGGCTGCCTCCCTCTGCTATTCTTCTGCCTTCTCCAAGGCCAACCTGGCTTCCCTTTCTTGTTGTAGCCTGGTTGACCTCTCCAAAGTCACCAAATCCTCTAGTGGTAGCAGGAGTATTTCCTCATTGACAGCTCCTAGGCTGATGAGCTGGTCAATGAGTACTGTTCTTCTCTTTAGGTTGATTTCTTCCTGATTGGCTGCAGCTGCCTTAGAACTAGCAGCTAACAGCTTCTCAGTAGGAAACCGACCTTTCTTTTTGGCCTTCTCAATCTTCTCCTCCTCCTGAAGCTCTTCCGCAGTCAACTTTCTTTTGCCTTTGTCTTTGATTGTGCTTGACTGTGGTGGTTCTTGGATGGAGGGTTGTGATTGAGAGAGAAGTTCAGCTGGTGCTTGGGTTGGAGGTATATCAGAAATGTCCTCCCTGCTCACCTCAGATGCAATTTCAGCAATGACATCTGTGATGGTCAGTTCCTCGGACATCTGAAATAGGCCTTCCGCAGCTTCTATTTCGGCCTCGGAAGACTTGTCTTGTTCTTCCAAGGCTTCCATGTAAACTTCGGAAGCCTCAGCTAGAGCTTCGGAAGATGAGACTGCTGCAGATTCTGTCCCATCTGTTTTAGTTGCTGGGCCATCAGTCCCCATTTCCCCTTCGAAGCTAATCTCAGGTTCCATGAAGACCTTAGGTTGACCAACTTCCTCCACAGTGGTAGAAGGTGCAGTCAGTCTTTGAAGCTCCTCAGCCCCAAAGTTTGCAAGTGTGGTGTCGGGGCTGGGCTGTTCTAGGGATGATCTCAATACAAACTTTGTGAAAAGTCTGTAGAGATCGTGAAGCATCCTTGAGTCAATCTCCAGAAAGGATTGAGATGACTCAGGTGGTGTAATGATTTGTTGGGTGAAAATGAGTTGGGTCTGTGGTTCCATAGGTGTTTGTCTCTGAACTTTCTCCCCCTTTTTGGTAGCATCATCTTGAGAGCTAGATGAGCTAGAGGAAGAAGTCATTGAGACCTGGATTGGTACATGCCTAACAGACCTCTCCGTCTGTTTCTCAGCTAGTTGAGCCTTGAGAGAGTTAATCTCAAGTTACTGAGTGGCAGTCCTTGATTCTAAGATCTTCACCTGTGATTCCAGGTTGGAGACCTTAGAAAGCAAGTACTGAAGTGTTAATTGCATACTTCCCTCCTCTTCATAGGAAGAATCACGGGGAGATGAGATAACATACCTAGTATGCTCACTCTCACCACCAGATGTGGTTTCTTGGCACCCTGGTTTCCTTTGCTCAGAGTCATCTCTTTCAGAGATGTCAATGGGCAAAGTTGCCATAGACTCAGTCCTAATTATGTTACCACTGTCCTGAGAGCTCAATGAGAGACTCTGAGTAGTGGCAGCTGAGTCTACATGAGTCCCCTCCACATCAGTGGGACTCACCTCAGTAGCAGGCTTCTGATGGGGCTTAGAGACAAGGGATCCCTCTTGGCTCGGTTGATCTCTCAGTGGGTGTTGTAGATCAACTTCATGGCCATGGAGAGATGTAATCTCTTCATCAGTTCGGAGCAAAAGGTCAGTGAAAGAGAGGGTGGTTAGTCCTACTGACCCGGGACCTTGATCAATGTCTACGGCATTGAGCCTATGGTGGGGCTGTCCCTAGAAGGCTGCACAGGGGAGTGTAGAGACTCACCCTGTGGGCTAAAGGCTTGGGGTTCGGGCTCAGGGGTTTGAGACTGAGGAGACTCAAAACCTACATTGAGGTCAATTGTGAAGGATGGTGTGACCTCGGACTGAGTGGGAGCCCATGATTCCACTCTAGTCCTTTGGGTGTGAACAGAAGGAGCTTGTTCAATCAGAGTAGATTGAACAAGGGTTCGTTTGGGGCGTCTCTGATATGTGGCTTTGATGGGTAAAGAAGGTTTTGGTATTGTGGTGGATGTTGCTGGTGTGGGTTCATCACCTGTGGGGAGAACAGGGATGTCACCAGGAGCTATGCGCTCAGTCATCTCTGGAGGTAATGGAGTGTACCGTCCAGTGAAGTTGGTGGACATCTTCTTCAGTGTCTTGAAGATGGTAGGCCTCATGTGTGGAACAGGAAGAGCAGCTGCGCAGACAAGCTTGCTTGGTTCCATCTCACAGTTGATTATGTGTTGAAGAAATCGGGGATACATGAAGAATGTATCCCTGCTGAGATTGGCGATTAGGTTGTTCAACACGAATCTTGAGTAGTTGAATCTGAGGCCTCTCACCAACCCATGAACTAGGCATCCTAGTTCATATGGGATTTGATCCCAACCCCCTGATTTGTTGGAGAGGCAGTGCAAAACAATGTGCAGCAGGAACTTCCAATGGTAAGAGAAGTTGAACTTGTATACTGTGGACCTGCTGACATCGCCTCCATATCCCATGAGGATATAGGTGCCTTCCAAGTCTTCCTTGGGGAGCTCAGTAGGAGCCCCATCATCATGAAGCTCGAGATGCTCCCTGATGATCTGTTCATTGATGACCAACTCTTGGCCACAAACTCTGGTTCTCAGGACTCGAACCCCATTCAGCATTGTAGTTTCTCCGTTGCTCCAAAATTCTGACATATGGTTGGAGTATACGGTTGGGTTAACTGTGAGTGCAGTGAGGTAGGTGGATTCGGTGAGAAAGGTGATGATTTGGGTGAAGTCAGCATCCCTTGACGAGTCAAGTAATGCGACTTGGTTATGCTGAGGGTTTAGCGCCATTGGAGAAAAGGTAAGCTTGAAATTTTGAGTGAAATTTATGGTTTGACAGTGAAGGGAACAATTAGGGCTGTAAAGTGGTAAAAGAAGATGAAATTGATAAGTCAAGATTATTTAAAAGGGGTGAATAGTGGTATGGTGGTGGTAATAGGGTAACTGTTTTGGGGTTACTGTGGGTGGTATGG
Organism: Flaveria linearis; assembly: GCA_024085815.1. NCBI lineage: Eukaryota > Viridiplantae > Streptophyta > Magnoliopsida > Asterales > Asteraceae > Flaveria > Flaveria linearis. The sequence goes on from CM044009.1 coordinate 78,840,430, forward strand.
TGGTTTACGGCGGAGAAATGATGATGGCGGCAAGGATAATTTTAAATAATCTGACATTTTCAACAAAATCTTTACTTTTTACAGAGTGGGGCCCAAAAGATATCCGTTACATATAAAAATATTTTCTTCCGAGGGTAAAACATTTCCGAAGGTAATTTTCTTTCTAAGGCAGTTTTATCTTCCGAAGCCAGGCATTGCTTCCGAAGGTAAAGTTGTCTTTCCGAATGGAGAGTTGTATAAGTTTCGGAAGTAGATCTGATATAGAATCAATCGCTTCTTCCGAGACCAAAAACTCTTCCGAGAAGAAAATTTCCAATGAGGAATTTTGGCTTCGGAAGATATTCAAGAATATCTTCCGAGAGTTAGTTCCTCTTCGGAAGGAATTTATACTTGGAATAATTTAAAGATCTTTTGCAACAGGGCTTAAATTGTATTGACACAAGACATTACTCATTTAAAAAGGTCTTCAAAAGAGGTAGTTATTCAATGTTTATCATCCCAATTGCTGATATGAGATACTTAAACCTTTGTTCATCAAACGCCTTTGTGAACAAATCAGCATATTGTTCATTTGAGTCAACTTTGATTAACTTTATCAGTTGTTTCTCATGAATATCTCTAATGAAATGATACCTGATATCAATGTGTTTTGTCTTGGAGTGCTTCACCGGATTCTCAGTAATGGAGATAGCACTGTTGTTGTCAATATGGATAGGAGTAGTCATGAAGTTGAACCCATAGTCTAACATCTGATTTTGAATCCATAGCAGTTGAGCACAGCAGCTAGCAGCAGCAATGTATTCAGCTTCAGCAGTTGATGTAGAGACACAGGATTGTTTCTTGCATTGCCATGAGATAATCTTCCACCAAGAAATTGACATCCTCCTGATGTTGATTTCTTGTCAATGTTGCAGCCACCATAGTCACTGTTAGAGTATCCATAGAGATTGAAATCACTATTTCTTGGATACCAGAGACCTAGTTTAGGTGCTCCTTTGAGGTATCTGAGGATTCTCTTTGCAGCAGCTAGGTGAGACACCTTTGGAGCAGCCTGATATCTTGCACAAATGCATGTGGCAAACATGATATCTGGTCTACTTGCAGTGAGATACATCAGAGAACCAATAATTGCTCTATACTGATGTTGATCAGTATCCTCCCCCTCAAGGTCAGGGCAAAGATTATGGTTTCTGGGTATGGGTGTCTTGGCTGGTTTACAGTCCTTCATTTCAAATCTTTCTAAGATGTCTGAGGCATACTTAGATTGACTTATGAAGAACCCTTCCTTCATTTGTTTCACCTGGATTCCTAGGAAAAAGTCCATTTTTCCCATGGAACTCATCTCAAACTTCTGCTTCATAATGCTTTCAAAGTCCTTGCACATTTGGTCGTTTGAAGAACCAAATATGATGTCATCAACATAGACTTGTACAAGCAAAATGTCTTCTCCACTCTTTCTGATGAAAAGAGTCTTGTCAATGGTACCTCTAGTGTATCCATTCTTCAGGAGAAACTGAGACAAGGTCTCATACCACAGCCTAGGTGCTTGGTGCAGCCCATATAGAGCTTTGTCCAGCTTGCACACATAGTTGGGGTGCTGTGGGTCTTCAAATCCTGGAGGTTGACACACATAGATTTCCCTATCTATATCCCCATATAGAAAAGCACACTTGACATCAAGTAGGTAGACTGTGAAGTTCTTGGATGCAGCATAAGCAAGGAAGATCCTAACTGCCTCAAGTCTTGCAACTGGTGCAAAGACATCAGTATAATCTATTCCTTCCTCCTGGGTGTACCCTTGAACTACTAGTCTTGCCTTGTTCTTGATAATCAAGCCTCTATCATCTTTCTTGTTCCTGAATACCCATTTAGTGCCTATGGGTACTTGACCAGATGGTAGTGGGCATAGATTCCAGACCTTTTGTCTTTTGAATTGAAGCAGCTCCTCCTGCATCGATTCAACCCAACTACTATCCTTTAAGGCATCTTCTACCTTCTTTGGTTCCATCTGAGACAGGAAGCATGAGTACAAGCAGACATTCCCATGATGAGTTTGTCCTCTTGTTCTCACACCCTCAGAGACATTCCCTATGATGTTCTCAGTTGGATGAGTGTTGTGAATCCTAAGACGAGGAATCACTTCCAATTGCAGAGATAAGTCTAGGTTAGACATATTCTGATCAGGAACTGGATCACTCTGTCCAACTGCTGTTTCAGAGTCATTCAATGAGGACTGATTGAATGATTGAGAAACATCATTAATGGTTGGTTGTGAAGTAGTATTAACAGTTGCCTGTTCCTTCAGAATACCACTTCCCTCAACCTGGTGTTGTAGTGGATCACCTGAGGAACTTTGAGGTTGATCAAGTGATTCACTTGTTGAAGCTTCACTATTTCTGGAGATAGTTACACTGTCAGATCTGTGAATAGTTGAAGCTTGTTGCCCTTCAGCTCTTGGAGAATTTGGAATAGGTCTGGGAAGCTCATATAGTTGACCTGCATCAGCATCAGCATCACTTTGAGCACCTGTTCCAGCTGAAACATTCTCACAAGATGGTTTAGAATAGTTTGGAAACAATTCTAAATCAAAGATATACTCAGGTCCATTCCCCCTAACACAAGGAGTGTGCTCATTAACAACTATGTTGGATGACTCCTCAAATTGTTGATTCTTAATATTGTATACTCTATAAGCTTTGGAGCTAGAAGAGTATCCAATAAAGATAGCATCATCCGACTTCTCAGCAAACTTTGCCAAGTTGTCCTTTGTGTTAAGTATGGTACACCTGCAGCCAAAGACCTTAGAAAGCCAATGAACGGTGGCCTCTTGTTCCATAACTCATAAGGGGTTTTTCCATGGGGCTTAACTACAAGAACCCTGTTCTGCACATAGCATGCAGTGCTGACTGCCTCTGCCCAGAATGTTAGAGGCAGCTTTGAATCAGCTAACATGGTCCGAGCAGCCTCAATAAGTGTCCTGTTCCTCCTCTCAGCAACACCATTTTGTTGAGGAGTTCTGGGAGCACTATATTGTCTGGCAATCCCTTTTGAGTCACAGAATGAGTCAAGAACGAAGTTCTTAAACTCAGTCCCTTGATCACTTCTAATAATCTTAACCTTGTGATCAATTTGATTTTCTATTTTAAGAATAAAAGATTTTAAAGTTTCAGCAGTTTCATCTTTACTTCTTAAAAAGAATACCCATGTAAATCTTGTAAAATCATCAACGATCACAAGGCAGTATGATTTCCTTCCAATGCTCATTATACTTGTGGGACCAAAAAGATCCATGTGCAATAAGTGTAATGGAGTAGTGATAGAGTTAACACATTTGGATTTATGAGATGATCTGTGTTGTTTCCCTTTCAGGCATGCAACACAGTTATCTTTGCAGAAAAATTCCTTTTTAGGCAAACCATGTACCAAGTTATTTTTAGCCAATTTATTCATTGTTTTAAAATTCACATGACACATGCGTTTATGCCATAGTGTTGACTCATCACTATCAGCTTTGGAAAGAAAGCATGATACTTCACCCATAGGAGAAGCATTGTTCATATCCAGCTTGTACATATCCCCTTTCCTGGGAGATCTGAGAAGCACCAATTCCGGAGGAATTGTCATCCCTGGTTTGAGGATAATGCACTCATGTTCTGTGAAAAGCATCTGATGCTTCTGATCACAGAATTGAGAAACACTTAACAGATTGTGTTCAAGCTGTTTGACAAAGTGAACTTTGTCAATGTTTATTCTGCCATTGGATATACTTCCTCTGCCAGAAATATATCCTCCGGCCTCACCTCCAAATTGGACAGGCCCTCCATCAAAGTTCTGGAATTGTTGAAGGAGAGATCTGTTCCCTGTCATGTGCCTGGAGCATCCACTATCTACAATCCAGATATTGTTGTTCTTGTCAAATGGATGTCCCTGCACATAAGATGAGATGGTTAGTTTTGTTTGGAAGCCCAAGCCTTGCAGGTCTCGGGCTCTTCCAAAGATAGTGACATAATTGAACCAAAAGATATGCAATGGGGTTCAATAGAGGTCATTGTTGAAGAAGAGGTTTGGGCTGCAACATCTTCCTTGATCTTCCAATCCATCCTTTGGTTGATCTTTGAGGATGAGCTTGTTGAAGCTTTTGCAGCATGGTCTTCTTCCGAAGCTTCTCTCTTTTCGGAAGAAGCCTTCACCACCTTTTCTTCCGAAGTAGTCTTCTTCTGAGATGGTTTCAAGGGAGCCTTCTTGTTCTTCCGAACCTTAGAAGGTTTGGCTTCCGAAGCCATTTTCCCTTCGGAAGAAGCAGTTTCTTCCGAAAGCAACTTGGCTTCCGAGACCAACTTTCCCTTTTTTATCATTTGGACCTTTTGAAGTGGTCCAACTGAGAAACCTTCTCTGACTACTTCTTTTCTAACATTATTTGCATAATGTGTGCTTGCTGGATTGTAGTAACAATCTTTAGCCATGTGGTTGTGCAGACCACACATTATGCATGCAATGTTAGTCTTCTGGGAACTTGCAGGTTGCTGTTTCTTGGGTTTCTTCTCTTCATCAGCAACTTTCCCTTTCGACTTCTGATCCTTCAGTAGGACAGGAGTGCTGGTACTACACTCCTTTCCTGAATCAGGAGTACCTACCACTTGAAACCCGGCAGAAATGAAGACACCCTTTTGCTTAGGGTCAAACTTAAGCTTGGACTCTGCAACCTTCTTAGCAGTCCTTCTAGCAGCTTTAGCTCTGCTTATTCTTGCCTTGGTGGTCAGGATTTGGTCATCACAGGTGGAGATGGGTGTATCCTCCTGTTTCTCCCCTGTGGAGGCCACTATTTTTACTTCATCCTCTAGTTCCAATGGAGAAGGGTCAGCAGTTGGAACCTCTTGCTCTTCAGTACCACATCTAGGTAGTCTAATAGACTCATAAGAGTGTGGTGGAGCTATTTCACTGGTTCCCAACCCTTCTTTGTTTTGATAAAACATTTTGGAATGAGAGGTTGATGCAAGAATAGTTTGGAAGCTTTGCTCAGCAATAGCTTGCTTCCTGGCCTGAGCCTCAGCTGTGACTAACTGGGCTTGAACTTCAGAAAGTTTGGAGATCAGATCTTTGATTTGAGTCTTGTAGTTAGTCTTTTCATGTTTCAAAAGAGACACAGTTTTCTCTAACTCATCAATTTTCCTTTGATAGTCAGATTCAGCTCTTTTAAAGTCAGATTTTAGCACATTTAAAGACTCAACCTCAGATCTGATTTCCGAAATGTAATCCTTATACAATTTAACTTTAGCAATACAGGCAGCAGTACAAAGATGTTCATATACCTGATCATCATCTGTTCCGGCCATGAGTGCTTGAGCGGGAGTCACATCCTGTACCATGAAGCTCCAGTCAACTTCCTGAGCAACAGCAGCTGTTTCAGTTGACTTTTCTTCATGCTTGGGAGCAGTGGGATGTGTGGAGGCCTGTGGGGTTCCCGGGTTGTTCTTGGGAGCCTTGCATTCCCTAGCAAAGTGACCAAGTTGGTTGCAGTTGTAGCACCTTGCTTTGCTCTTATCAAACCCAAACTTGCTGTTGACTGGGTTTTGAGGGAATTGCCTTCCAGTTCTCTTGAAGAACTTCTTCGCTCTGTAAGTTAAAAGAGCCATCTGCTGGACAATGTCCATGTACTCCACATCATCTGGATTGAAGCACTCAAGATCATCAAAGCAGTATTGAAAATCACCAGAGTGTCCACTTCTAGAGACAAAGGCACAACTATCCTGAAAGGAGTTGTGTTGAACCTTTTGAGACTTTGGAGTCTCAGGTAGAGTGATGAAGGGTCCAGTATGTGAGTTGTCAGGGTAGCATAGCAACTGATGTTGTGGTTCCATGCTTTCCCTTTCAACCACATGAAGGGCTGAACTCTGTTGGTTATTGGAGTGGTCAGAGGAGTTCTGCATGTTCATCTCCATCTGAAATGCACTTAGGATACCATACAACTCTGTGAGAGAAAGAGTCTTAAGGTCCGAAGTTCTCTTGATGACAACACAGTAGTGAGTCCATAGTTTAGGAAGAGAGGACATGAACTTCCTAACTATGTCTCTGTTCTCAAGAGCTACTCCAATATCCGCCAGAGTATCTACTAGCTCAACATACCTGAAGTATTGTTGAGTCAAGGTCTCACCAGCCTTGAAAGTAAAGTTCTCAAACTGCCGCTTCAAGAGATCTTTCTTGTTCTCTTGAGTTTCCTTGGATCCCTCATACATCAGCTTCAAAGCTTCCCATAAATCTTTAGCAGTCTTGCACTTCTTGAAGCGTCTGTAGACGGAGTTAGGGAGAGCAGTTTGGAGACAAGTCATAGCCCTTTGATCCAGCTCTATTCTCTTCCTATCTTCCTCTGAGTAATCATCAACATCTTTTGGAATGATGCGATTACCAGTGGCAGATGTAGTGCTTGGTATGAAAGGACCATTGACAATGGAGTCCCACATCCTTGAGTCTTGACACTTGATGAAGCCTTCCATCCTGATACACCATGTGTCAAAGTCTTCAGGGGTGATCATAGGGGACTTGGTCAAGGTACCAGTTTCCATATCAGCCTTGGAGAGAGCAGCCATTTGAGTGAGTGGATTGTGGTGAGGAGTGAAAAACAGGTTGTTAGGATGGTAAGATCTCACAATCAAGAGCCTGGAGCTCTGATACCAATTGCAGGATCGGATTTCGGGTGGTTTTTCTCTCAACTCACTGTGAATCAACACTCGGCAAGCAGTCTATGAAGAGTTGATCACAGTATAACAAGTAACAAGCAGTAAGAAAATTTAACAGCAGGTAAATTTTCAAGGTACTTTTATATATTGCTTCTCAACTCAAAGGATTACAAGACACTTGGACTCAAAATCACTTACATAAAGAGTTACAGGGAGAAGATATATATAATACTACCTACAGCCGGATATACTTTGATACCAGCTGGACACCTCTAACCTTACATCTATACTACAAGACTCTAGGTGAGGTCTTTCAGGCATTGTGCCTGAGAGTTGGTAGTCAGGACATGTCCCTGACTTACCTTTTGTCACCAACTAAAGTTGGTAACATGTACTATCATAAAAAGGTGAACAGTAGAATAAAGTATGGTCAACAACATGGCTCTTTAGGAAGATGCCATGCTGTATCAGAGGTCTGCAGCGGACTGTCAGGGACCATACTTTTATCTGCTGGACATAGCAATGTCTTCCGAAGGATAAAGTGCTTCGGAAGAATAACTTCTTCCGAAGGCACTTATACTTCGGAAGACTGCTTCTTCCGAGGCTTGGAGTCTTCTTTGTCTTCGGAAGCAGACTTTGTCTTCGGAAGCTCTTTCAGACTTTGTCTTCGGAAGCTCTTTCATCAGACTTTGTCTTCGGAAGCTCTTTCAGACTTTGTCTTCGGAAGCTCTTTCAGACTTTGTCTTCGGAAGCTCTTTCAGACTTTGTCTTCGGAAGCTCTTTCAGACTTTGTCTTCGGAAGCTCTTTCATCAGACTTTGTCTTCGGAAGTTCTTTCAGACTTTCGGAAGATCTCTTCTCAGCTTCGGAAGCCTTTGAATGTAGTACCAAAAGATGACTATGAAGTGATTTTGGTTGCACCAGCCTTATCATGATCCAACAGTAAGCTTTAACTATTGTAAGCTTAGGATATTATAAATTGGCGTGTCTAAAAATACTGTAAATATATACCAGGTGAATTAATAGTGTAAAGATACACGTGCTTTCAAATTGATAAACTGTGTCATGTTTTGCATTTGTTATATTTAAACTTTATACACTGGTTATAACGGTACCAGTAGAGGCGGCAAAAGAGATCCAAATATGTGATTTTGGGTCATAATGGGTGTTTTAAAAATAAGGATGGGTTAGAATGGATTAAATAAAAAACACAAGTGGGTCAAGATGGGTTAAAAGTTTTTTTGGAAAAAAAGAAACATAGGTCAAGATGGGTTTTCAAATTAGATCTACAAGTCTAAGTTAACGTTTCTTTCACTCAAATTGATCGCCTCCGTCGCAAAGGCACCACCACCACCACACCACCGCATCACCACCGGTCCACCACACCACCACCGCATCACCACCGCATCACTACCGGTCCACCACACCACCACCGCATCACCACCGCTCCACCACACCACCAACACACATACAACCTCCCACCTCTGTCGAGTTTCATCGCGCATCACCACCGGTCCGCCGCGTTGCCACCGGTTCGTCGCGTCGCCACGGGTCCGCCGCGTCGCCACGGGTCCGCCGCGTTGCCCCGGGGTCCGCCGCGTCGCCCGGGGTCCGCCGCGTCGCCCCGGGGTCCGCCGCGTCGCCCCGGGGTCCGCCGCGTCGCCACGGGTCCGCCGCGTCGCCACGGGTCCGCCGCGTCGCCACGGGTCCGCCGCGTCGCCACGGGTCCGCCGCGTCGCCACGGGTCCGCCGCGTCGCCACGGGTCCGCCGCGTCGCCACGGGTCCGCCGCGTCGCCACGGGTCCGCCGCGTCGCCACGGGTCCGCCGCGTCGCCACGGGTCCGCCGCGTCGCCACGGGTCCTCCGCGTCGCCACGGGTCCTCGGCGTCGCCACGGGTCCGCCGCGTCGCCACGGGTCCGCCGCGTCGCCACGGGTCCACCGCATCGTCACGGGTCCGTATATGCATCTATCTATATGTGTTGTTTGATTGTAGAATAGTAGTAAAATAGTGTTGACTTTTTTAAAAATGATCCATCCTGATCCGGACCCATCCTGATCCAAACCCATATTGACCCAAACCTATATTGACCCAAACCCATCCTGACCGTTTTTTCTAAATGATCCATCCTAACCCAAACCCATTCTAACCCAAACCCATCCTAACCCAAATCCATCCTAACTTAGCAACCAACCCAATCCAACCCATCCATTTTGCCACCTCTAGATACCAGTATAGTTACTGTGTAATGTCAGTAGCTAGTAAAAACTGCTGGGTGTGAAGCCTTGCCCGCGTAATGCGTAAGACCTTAAATGCACTTAGATCTGACAATAAAGAACGTAAAACCATGAAATGTATAAATGTATAACTTTTTATATATGGAAATGATCTCATGCATAACACGGATAAAGTTTAAGATAAATGTGTTGAAAGTTATAATATTAGCTCACCAGTATCTAAATGTAGGGTTCTAGTCCAAGGTTGAAAGTACGAATAAAAGCATGCATCTACGTGGACGTAAGACAAACGCCTATCTCCAAATCTTGGTCGGATTCTTTCCCAGCATCAATAGATATGGATGCAGCATAATCTAGTGATCCGAAATCGACGTCATAAAGTTTGAGTTTCGGTGTCCTCGCAATCGCTATTAGTGTTGTTGGTATCCCGTCTGACAACAAATCTTCTGTCGAGACTTTACCCTAAATTATACTGAGTAGTAACGTCAACGAAGCTATGGTGAATGCTCATTCCAATAGAAACATCACAATTTGGAAACAAAGTAACATGAATCGCGAAGACGGTGATCTTTATATAATCAGATATTATACAACACTCACCGAGTAATGGTATAAGATGGTAAAACTTATCACAGTTTCGAGGATGATATCCCGTAAGATCACGAAAATCAAGGTTGCATTCCGCTAATGTAACCTTGATAGAATCACCTTCAACGTAACGGATTTCGGGTTTTCTAGTACGATCAGGGAACACGATTAGATTACCAGCGTAAGGGAACAAGTGTTGAAGGGTGATTGATAACGATTGTTTAAGATCCGGAACAATAATCGTTTCTATGAAGTGAATTTTTGTGAGTGGCAGATCATAGAAAAAAAGAAAATGAATAGGATTTTGAGAAAGATAGAAGATGTCAAAGAACGTCAGTGGCAACGAAGTACTATTAGCGCAGCTTGGTAGCGCGTTTGTTTTGGGTACAAATGTCACGGCTTTATGGTGGCGGGAGGGGGTGATATTTGGGACTCTTCAAGAACAGTTAAGGTGGGAAGGGAAGCCATCTAACTCACACTAATGTTGTTGGTTGAGTGAGTTATAAAGTTAAAGGTTATATATAAGACTAGATCATAGTATCAATTACTAAAGAAGGAAATAAAATATATAAATTCGCTTCGCGGCGGGGTTTCGTAATTATGATATATATATATATATCCATATTAGAGGGCTCAGAAAAGGAGTTTTCGTGGCTATAAACACTCGTGCACCCTGTCAAAACAATTGTTAGTGACTCGTTATACATTTTCAAGTCGATCGTTGATGATAACTGTTACTACTAAAACAACATTGCTAAACCAAAAGGCGAACGACTACAGCCGACGAAACCCTCACAAACCCCGTCTATCCTGAGACTCATTCCTTATAAACTTAAGTAAGAAAAAAAAAAAATACAAAAGCCTTATGATCAAAATAAGACCGGCCATAACAAACCCACTATCATTTCACTTGTTAAATTAATATTACGTAATAATCTGTGATGTAAATTTCTATATAGGAATCATCTCATGTGAAAGTGACTTAAAACCTAACATCAACGTGATTTTCGTTGGACAGAATAAACAATCTTATTATATCAACTTTATTTAAAAATTTAATAGGATGTGAATAATATTAGAAATTTGGTGACAAGAAAATATTTTTTAATCTAAAAATAGAAACCCTTCATTATCAAATTTGCAATAAAATGCCGCAATATGATTGAAATAACGATACACATCATAATACTTATCCTATATATGTTAATGATAGATGAATGAAATAAACAGTAGGTAAGGTTATTGATAATAATGATACACCTCATAATAGTTGTTAGAAGATGACATATAATAAAAATTATTATTATTTAAATAGTACATATATGAATTACTAGTACAGAACTGGTTTGTTATGGCGGTCCTAATAGATTTGTTAGGGCGGTTCAAACGTAAATCGCCTCAAAAATGTGTCTATTTTTTAGGGCGTTTAAGGATTAGTTGTCCTTGTTCATTTTGTAAAAATTTTAAAAGGTTTAAGGATATTAAAGACATAGAGTTTCATTTGTTTAAACATGGTTTTATGCCTAGATACGCTTGTTGGTCAATGCATGGTGAATCACTTATTGATCGTGGCACATCGTCGCTTAATTTACGCAATGATAATACAGAGATCGAACAAAGATTCATACATAAATGACAACAATGACAACTTAAATGACATGGTACATGATTTAGACCCTAATATTGGGGATGATGATCAAGAAAAATTACAACATTTATTTGATTACGCAGAGAAACCATTATATTCCGGCTGTAAAAATTTCTCGAAACTTAGTGCCGTATTAAAGTTGTTTAACTTAAAGTCAAATTACGGATGGAGTGATAAAAGTTTCACAAGTTTATTAGTGGTTTTGCATGACATGCTTCCGGAAGATAACGAGCTACCAATTTCAACGTATCAAGCTAAAAAATTGATGTGTCCAATGGGATTAGAAGTTGAAAGAATACATGCATGTCCCAATGATTGTATATTGTATAGAAATGAGTTCGAAAAGGAACATAAATGTGTTACATGTGGTGTATCGAGATATAAACGTAAAAAAAAACAGATGAAGTTGATGATGATGTGACCAAAAACGGACCACCGGCTAAAATGTTGTGGTACTTTCCCATTATACCGAGACTAAAACGATTATTTTCAAATGAAAAAGAAGCAAAACTATTACGTTGGTATTCAGATGCGCGTACAAATGATGGAAAACTAAGGCATGTTGCAGATTCGTCTCAATGGAGAAGAATCGATAACATATATCCAGAGTTTGGGGACGAGATCCGAAATATACGTTTTGGACTTAGTTCAGATGGAATCAATCCTTTTGGAAACATGAGTAGTCGTCATAGTACGTGGCCAGTTCTTCTATGTATATACAATCTACCACCATGGTTATGCATGAAACGAAAATACATTATGATGTCTTTGTTGATTCAAGGTCCGAGGCAACCTGGTAATGACATTGATGTTTATTTGTCTCCTTTGATCGATGACTTAAAGACTATGTGGAATTCAGGTGTAAACGTGTATGATGCTTACAAGAAAGAATATTTTAAATTGAGAGCTATGATTTTTTGTACCATAAGTGATTTTCCTGCGTACGGTAATTTGTCTGGATATAGTACAAAAGGTAAATTTGCTTGTCCAATTTGTGAAAATGAGACTAGTTCAATATTGTTAAATAACTGTAAGAAAACTGTATACATGGGACATCGAAGATTTCTTCCAACTTGTCATAGTTATCGTAATAAAAAAAAGAGTTTGACAGAAATGTCGAGCACCGAACGATAAGGAAGCGATTTGATCCATTGACAAGAGTTGAAAAGCTAAATATTGTGTTAGGAAAAAGAACTCGTATTGACAAAGGAGCCATTTGAAAAAAAAGGTCAATCTTTTGGGACTTACCTTACTGGAGGCATTTAGAAGTTAGACATTGCTTAGATGTTATGCATATTGAAAAAAATGTGTGTGATAACTTGTTGGGCTTATTGTTAAACATTCCCGGAAAACTAAAGATGGTATTAATGCCTGTAAGGACATGGAAGAAATGGGAATATGTAAAGAGCTTGCTCCTATTCAAAGACCTAGGGGATTTTATCTTTCACCTGCATGTTATACCATGTCAAAAGAAGAAAAAACAAAGTTTTGTAAATGTTTGCATGATATTAAAGTTCCATCTAACTATTCTGCAAACATTAAAAGTTGGTGTCGATGAAGGACTGTAAATTGCTAGGTATGAAATCTCATGATTGTCATGTTTTGATGACACATATGCTTCCTATTGCAGTGCGTGGATTATTACCAGAGAATATTCGACATACAATATCAAAACTTTGTTTATTTTTAACACAATTCACTGAAAAATTATTGATCCCGAGTCATTGGATACATTACAAAAAGAAGTTATTATCACGCTCTGTGAACTAGAGATGTATTTTCCACCATCTTTTTTTTAGCGAGGTTTTTAAGGGCGGTGTGAAACCGCCCTAACAATTTAAAATCACCGCCCTAACAAATCAATTCTGTACTAGTGAATGGTAGCTAGACATGCATTTTAAATTTTCTTTCATATTTAAAAATTAGTCTTGGTCCTAGTTAATCATACCTTCATCCGTGGTGTTAATATTTGTTGTTGAAGTTCGTCTTTTGTGTTTTGTTGATCGATTCACGGTTTGATTATTAGTTCTCTTTCGATCAGTAAAGTCTTCATTTGATGTAGTGGTTATGGGTTCGATCGATAATCTCATATGGGTTCCCTCTCGATCTTCATGTGCTGACTTGATCATTAGAGAGTGATCCTCAAGGCTAGCACCTTGGTAGACCACTTTTGAGAACCATGAACAATGACAATATATACATCTTGAAACACTGTTGCAGGATTCAAGTTCTAGCACGTTGTAGCTAGGGATCTTTGTAGCAACAAGTTAGAAGTGCATTTTATTTTGTTTTTGTGAAAATCTTTGAAAAATTAATTATTGCAAATCTAAAGGTAACATCAAACTTACCAATATGCACACATCTTACAAGTTTTGTTCATCTCATGACACCTTTGGAGCATGTGGCATTACTCCAAAATAAGTTGAAGCCCATTGCACGCATATTGTTCAAACTATCGTATAAACTACAAACATACATAACTTCACTCATGATGTTTAAGCGGACATGATCTATGAAATTACCGAGCTTGAAGGATTGTGATGGTCTCATCATAGACGGACTCAACACCACCGGTAGCCGGTGCTGGTGTTGAACCCCTGCCAGAATTCAATTGCCTAAATATGAATGCTGGTTGATTCGGAGAAGGAAGCACTGTTTCACGATTACTCAACATAAAAGCTACATCAGTCATTGTAGGTCGATCCCTAGCCAATTCTTGAACACACAAGATCCCGACATGGATACATAAAAGAACTTCACGTTCGTCGAATGAATCTCCTAATGACGAGTCAACTACCGCCAACGCTTTATCTTGTTTCCACAAGTCCCAAACCTAAAAAAGGTTTTGGTTTATTTATTACTAATTATCATCAATAAACAAAAATATAATAAAAAGCTAGTTACTTACATGTCCGATTAAATTAACCGAGTTCTCCTTGTAATAGCTGCTGTTCTTCCTACCACTGATAATCTCCAGGACTAGAATTCCGAAGCTATAAACATCAGATTTTACCGAAAAAAGGCCTTACATTGCATACTCCGGAGACATATAGCCACTACAAACATTTTTGTCATCGTTAGATAAATGAAAGAATTAAATCTGATTTTTGTTATTGACTTAAGAACGATCCATACTATGTTCCAACAATTCTACGCGTCTTAGCTTCATCTTCATCTCCTCCAAATATTTTTGCCATTCCGAAATCAGAAATTTTAGGGTTTAAGCTTGTATCTAACAAAACATTACTTGCTTTTAGATCCCTATGAATGATCTTGAGCCTAGAATCGTGATGAAGATATAGTAGTCCACGAACAACTCCCTGAATGATCTGAAGTCTTTTTTTCCAATCTAAAAGTGACGCCTTTTCTTGATCTAGGATCAACACCATTTTGTTAAATACAATTTAAACTTTGTAGAACTTTAGAAAATAAAGTAGTCGGATTTTGATAACATGATTGTAGGTTAAAGAACACAAACCGAATATGAAAGAATCCAAGCCTTTGTTGGGTAAGTATTCGTAAACTAGCATCTTTTCTTCCTTATGGAAACAATATCCCAAAAGTCGAACGAGGTTTTTGTGTTGAAGTTTTGCAATCAACATTACTTCGTTCTTGAATTCTTGCAACCCTTGACTTGAACTTTGTGATAATCTTTTGACAGCAATCTCTTGCCCATCTAGCATCTTACCCTGAGCGATACATTCTTTAATTAGTTAAAAACAATAGTATTAAGTGCGAAGACCACTATCATTGCCAATATTGGTCGGACGATACCTTATAAACCGAGCCGAATCCACCTTCTCCAAGCTTGTTTGAAGAAGAAAAGTTATTAGTTGCTGCAGCTATTACGCTCAAATCAAACACATCCAAATCAACATTTTTTCCAATATCCTTCTCCACGAAAGACCCTTCCAAAACTTTGAAGCTATTCGGGAAACCGAACCCTTCATTTTGTTTGGCTGTATTAAACAATTAATCAATGGTGAAAAACTAGTTTATTAGGTTCAATTCTCTCTATATATATTTGAATTTCCCTAGATGTGTCTTTTTAATCATGTAAGAATTAATTTTAGACTAAGATACTTTTGTGGTAAAAGAATATTAGTGACATACCGTTTTTCTTCTTCCTTATGTAACAATAAATGACGGTACACAAGAGAAACACTGTTGCAATTATTGGCATCCCGTAGACTAGAAATAAGTTTTTATGGATTTTACTTGACCTCTTTGACCGGTAGTTAGCTGAAATACAATCACAAGAAATATTATGTCAATTGATATCATAGGCACAAATTAAGATAAAGAGTACGTGCTTCCGTATAAAATCATCGATCATAGATTAAGATGAAATTAAGTTTCGTAGGATCTCAATATAGAGTCCCATATATCATATCATGATATATATTTATGCAGTGAAATATATATTCATATAGTAAAACGATAATTTCGGTTGTAAATGTTGGAAAAGTTTAGTGAAATTGTGATTTTACTAACTTTGGACACAAATAGTTATATTTATATATTTTTTTACATATGGAATATTTATACGTTTGTAGTCTACTAGCTATATGCGAGCTTTACAATAAATCAATCATGTCCGTAACGAGCTAAGATAAATTAGATAGCAATGCTTAAAGTTGGTCGGGTGTCCACAAGAATAACTTGATGTTAGTGTGTAGCTTTGTATATTTTAACGTCAATTCATGCACAACTCGATACTGGTGCATGGCTGGATGCTAGTTGATGGTTGCTACTAATCAATAAGTGGTATTGTTCGTTGACTACTTGTTTACTAGCGATCTATTCAATTGATCGATATCGAACTACTGACTTGTAGTTACTGCTAATTAGTTGGTTAGCTACTAGTTACTACCGACCTAGTTAGGAACTACCGATATACTAACCTGCGACTCCGATCACTACATTTAGTATCGAGCGGTGGCTATGATTAATTGCTACCGTTGATGTGCGGGTTAATCGGTTGCGACTGCTAGGTCATGATTCCTATAAGCTGGGTTCAGCTAGACATGTTCAACTAATGTCATACATGGATTAATATTATTGTTTTGTATGACCAACAGAATATATGCAATTTTAATTTTGTTTATCATAAAATTAGATACAGTAAAATCATGTGACAAGATGAAATTGCAGTTTTAGTTTGTCTTATATGAGAGTGAGTACAAAATTGATCAACTTTTTCATTTGAGATGACATGAGAGAAATTAGAGATCACTCTCTATTACACTTGCAATCAAGAGAAACAAAAAATATTTTTTCCTTTCAAATAGATAGTACGTAAATCAGTTTTGTTTTTGTGTGTGAATGGTAAAATACTTAAAAATTTGTGTTATTGTTATGTGGGAATAATAATATAACTAAAACTTTGAAGCTGTTTGTAGAAGATTTAGATCAATCTTCTTAGAAATGGGCCTACACTTGCGTATAATTTACATAACATGTAACACTTTAGTAAAAACCCAAAGCTAGTGTCACGACAAGAGTAATTAACTATGATTAAGTTTCAAATACAAAGTGTATTTTTCTTACAAAGTGTGAGAAAACATAATGAGTCAAAAAAATACATAAAAAAATATATCTCACAATCTAAAACGAATTTCAAAAAAGTAATTCGGAGCTTTTGTTCCCCTAGTCGTCCTCACTAAGAAAAAAATAAACGAAAAATTTAAAAAATAAAAAAGTAACGTTTTTTTTATTGTGTCATTTATGAAAGACACAATGATTTCATTGTGTTATTATGAAAGACACAATGACGTCATTGTATCAATATAAAAGACACAATGACATCATTGTGTCATATAAAGACACAGTAAATTTTTTTATTATTTTTTTATTTTTTTCTGAAAAAGAACAACTAGAGAATCAGAGGCACCGAAGTACTTTTTTAAAATTTGATTTAAATTGTGAGATATTAAATTTTTTATGACTTTTTTAGGCTCATTGTGTCTTCTCACACTTTGTAGCAAAAATACACTTTGTAGAATAACTTCACCCATTAACTATATACTAATTTTCAACTTTCTTTTGTATTATTAGTTGTATTTTTGGTATATTTGGTTGTACATTTATCACTTGGTTTTTTTATCTTCAACTTTTTTACTTTTAACCTCATAATCACAATATCTTTTTACTTTCAACTTTGGTCACCATACTTTTTATAGTTTACAAATTTTTTGTTGTGTGTTTTTTATTTTGGTCTAAACTTTGCGAGCTAACACGCCGGAACATTGTGTGTCTTGACGTTTTAAGCCTATGCTTTCTCGTTTAATGGCCCCATCGTAAAGCGTAGACTCTAGATCGACTTAATTATTGTTTTCTATGTTTTACATTTCACGTGTGTGGTTCAACGTATTTATGTCTAATTTTATTCTTTTCGTTTCAGTTTCAGTTTTTTTAGTTTTTTATCTCTCTTTATACGAGCTTTTCTAGTGTTGATAGTCATTGAACATGGTTTGACATTGATGATACTTAACACGAGTTTTTGTCTTCGCCGCAACGCAAGGGCTTAATACTAGTTCTTACTTATTCTTAAGAAAAACCCTTCAAAGTTCGTTATGATCATCTTCTGCCTTTAGTAAAAAAAATATTTATTTAGTAAATTAACTATAACCATTTTTACATATTTTTTTCTTAGGTTTTTTAGTTGCTAAAGAACTTCAGGATAATGTAGTGGAGGTTAGAAGAATCGATGATAGACTTATGTTGTTAAGGATAGTAATAGGAGACGAGGTTGTGGCTGTAGTTAGTGCGTATGCACCGCAAGTTGGATTAGGGGATACGGAAAGAAAGAAGTGGGAGAGTTTAGATCACGTTATGGGAGACATACCCCGAGAAGAAAAAATATTCATAGGAGGAGATTTTAGTGGGCATATCGGTAATGACAACGATCATTTCCCGTTGGTGCGTGGAGGCTTTGGGTATGGTCTGAGGAATGACGTCGGTAGGGAGCTTCTTGACTTTGCATTAGCGCATGAACTAAGCATCATAAATTCGTTTTTCAAGAAAAGAGAATCACATCTAATTACGTTTAGCAGCGGCGGGAGACACACACAGATAGATTATTTGCTGATGAGGAGAGAAGATCGTAGCTTGTGGAAGGACTACAAGATAATACCGGGACAGACAGTAGTCACTCAACATCACATGTTGGTGGCAGATCTACGACTGAAGAGAGCAATTGTTCAACCAACTAAGAGAAGTAGACCTACGATCAGATGGGGACAACTCAAAGACGAAAAGATTACCATCTTTAGAGATAAAATCATACCAATGAACCTGAGTGGGCCACAGGAAGACGCCAACCAAAAGTGGGAGGCTATGGCAACTAGAGTCATTCAAGCAGCTAAAAAAACGCTTGGGACTACAACAAATGGGACAATCGGTCATAAGGAATCCTGGTGGTGGAACGAAGATGTACAGGAGAAGATAAGAATTAAACAATAAAGTTTTAGAGAGCTTTTACGCTGTAATAATGAGGAAGAACGAGCAGAGCTAAAAGATAAATACAAAGAGGCAAAACGAGAGGCGAAAAAGTCTGTGTCAGAGGCAAAGAACACAGCATACGAGAGGATGTATAAGCGATTAGAGACGAAAGAGGGTGAACATGACATGTTTAAGATTGCCAAGGCAAGGGAACGTAGTAGACAGGACTTGAGATTGGTGAAGTTTATAAAGGCCGCGGATGGAAAGGTCTTGGTGAGGGAGAAAGACATCAAGGGGAGATGGAAAACTTACTTCGATAACCTTTTCAACATAACGAACCGTAATAAACAAACGGAGATTGATGAAACAACTCAAACGACGCAACAAAACAAGTGTTATTGTAGAAGCATCACAGTCGATGAAGTTAAGAGAGCTTTGAAGAAAATGGGAAGGGCTAAGGCGGTGGGGCCAGACAACATTCCGATTGAAATATGGAAGTGCCTTGGAGATGAGGGCCTACAATGGCTAACGGACTTATTCAACACTATCTTTAAGACAGGAAAGATGCCAGAGCAGTGGAGAAGCAGTGTCATAGTCCCCATATATAAGAAAAAAGGAGATGTCCAATGTTGCGCGAATTACAGGGTAATAAAGCTATTGAGTCACACGATGAAGCTATGGGAAAGAATTGTTGACACGAGAATTAGACGAGAAACTCAGATAGCGGTAAACCAATTTGGATTTATGCCAGGACGCTCTACAACAGAAGCTATACACGTCATAAGGAGGATAATGGAGAAATATAGAGAAAAGAAAAGAGACCTGCATATGGTATTCATTGACCTAGAAAAAGCCTATGACAGTGTGCTACGGAAACTCATCTGGGAAAGTCTATGACTTAGAAAGGTACCAGAGAGGTATATCAAAATAATAAAGGATATGTATGACGGGGCAAAAACGTGTGTACGAGCACCTGTCGGAGACATAGACTACTTCCCGGTGGAAGTAGGACTCCACCAAGGATCGGCATTGAGCCCATTCATCTTCACAGTAGTGTTGGACGAGATGACCAAGTCTATACAAGAGCCAGTCCCATGGTGTATGCTGTTTGCGGATGATATTGTCTTAATATCAGAATCTAAGACGGTGCTTAACGAAAGATTAGAACAGTGGAGAGCAGCACTAGAATGCAGGGGCCTAAGGATAAGTCGCTCTAAGACAGAATACATGCATTGTAACTTTAGTGGTGAGGCCGAAGAGGACACCCAAATCAGTATCCAAGGCATGGCGATCCCCCGGACGTCTAGGTTCAAATACCTTGGCTCGTACGTACAGGAAGACGGAGAGATACACAGCGATGTAGCACACCGTGTACAATCAGGATGGTGCAAGTGGAGAGCAACATCAGGGATTTTGTGTGATAAGAGGTTCCCAGCAAAACTAAAGGGAAAACTATACAGAGTGGCAGTACGTCCAGCTATGTTATACGGCACAGACTGTTGGGCCATAAAGAAATCGCACGAGAGACAAATAGAGGTCGCAGAAATGCGAATGCTGAGGTGGATGTGTGGACACACAAGATTGGATCGGATAAGAAACGACGTCTTTCGCCAGAGGCTAGAGGTGGCTTGTATCACAGAAAAAATAAGAGAGGGAAGATTAAGATGGTTTGGGCACGTGAAGAGGAGAACGATGGCAGCACCTGTCCGAGCAGTAGAAAACATCAGCTTAGAGGGTAGGAGGAGTAGAGGTAGACCTAGGTTGACTTGGGATGAGGTTATTAGGAGGGATATGATAGATTTGCATCTTTCTGAGAACATGATCGAGGATAGAAGTGAGTGGAGGCGTAGAATTAAAATTAAGGACTTTTAGTGGGTTTTGTGGGTGGGAAGGGTATACGGTGACATATGGCCGTACCCCACACGTTAGGTGTAGTTTTCCTCATCTACCCTTTTTGGGTGTTACATGCTGTTTTTTTTATGAGCGCATTATCTAATTCTTCATGTGATATCTATCTTTGTGTTGTATGCTTTGTATTATGATTGTTATTGTTATTGCCTTTGTTAACGAGTCGGGGGTCTTTTCGGAAGCGGTCTCTCTATCTTTCAAGATAGAGGAAAGACTTGCCACCATATACCCCTCCCAGACCCTGCTCTTCAGCGGGATACACTGGGTATGTTTGTTTGTTTGTTTGTTTATAAAATAAAACCTTTATAAAATAAAACCGTAATATAATTGCTACTTATTTGAAATAACAGTTATTAAACTAACACCATATTATTTATATTATAGTTTCTTGTAATAATTTAAAATAAAAATAGTTGTAGTTTCAAGAAATAAAGACAACAAAAAGTTCAAAACCTAAAATATAAATTATTAAATACGTACGTACCTAATTCATCCGCATCAACTCGCACATAAAAAGACCGACCCCCGTCTGAAAACGTCCTCATATCACTCATGTCCCCATACCACGTAATACAACCTCCATCACCATCATCTTTAGTAATATCACCACTCGCATACCCCATGCACGTACAATTCCTCAAGCACAACTCTTCACACGCTTCTAACCCTAAACTCATGTTCACACGTGCCCGCGACGTGTCGGGCACCTTCACTCTTGCCAACTCAACGAACCCGTCCCCGACCCCGACCCCGCACATGCGTGTCCCCACCTTGCTCCTACAGCCTTTCGAACCGTCCCGCAGGAACCAGTCCTGCAGGGACCGCGGTTCGTATCCGGGAAGGCATGCACACTCAAAAGTGCCATATGTATATGGATCACAAAGGCCAAAACTACCACAATGGTTATAGCCATCACATTGATCTTTCGGGGCCGACCAGAACCCGACCCACTTACGATCCGCCTCGTTCCAAGTTAGCCTCTCGACGGTTCCATACTCGTTGAGGACTAGTCTAGATAAAATGGACGAGTTGCGTATATCGTAAATCAGCACTACCTCGTTATCGTCGTTTACGTAAGTAGCGTTAATGATGTAGTTTGGCGTCATCTCTGGCACACCGCTCATCCCTAAACCCGTCCACGACCCGGTCCGCCAAACTCGGGTCGAACCTTTATACAAAAACAACTGAGTTGACCCAACAAACTCCATTTTATACGAATAATCCCCAACACCAGGGTTCCCACTAGACTTCCAAGATGTAACCACCCGGTTCAAACCCGTTTTTCTATCCAACCCGAACTTCATAACCGGAAGAAGCGTATTCGACGGGTGATCAAAGCTTTGCCATGAGTAAACCTCATTGTTTACTCCTTGAAACAACACCAAATTCCCCGAATCCAACAATCGAGCCGAAGAATAACCACCATTCGCCACTCGGGTAACATTGGTCGACCAAAACACGAAACCTTGATCATTTTCGTGAAGGACGAGGTTCCCGGTTACATCGACCGATAGGACACCCGACCCGTTTGCGATCGGGCGGTCTCGATTGGCAACCCAAACTACAGTTTGCTCAGAAACCTTGTTATACCAGATACCAACATATCTGTTGGTGGAGTTTTGGGGGCTAAAGAACCCAAGGGCAAAAGTATCTCCATTAGAGACCAAAGTATCACCATCTTTAAGTGGTTGAGTGGGTGTGATGGTGTCAATACAAGTGCAATACCGTAGGATCAGAAAGATTAACATAGATAGTAGAATGCATCTTTCTTGATACATGTTCTTCGGATTTTATGTCAAACTGATAGCCGTTACGACGTGTTTTGATATTTTTGTTTTGATAGTCGGAATATATCGTTTTCCCGGTACAAAGCGCGGGATATTTTGCTAGTTAATTTAAATGCATAGTATCTTTTAAGTTTTGAGATATAGGCTTTCCTGACATTTTCAATAAATAACGTTAATGACTAGTCTTTTTACCTTGCTACAACCGGAATTTTGAAAGGCATGGTCCCTTGTGTGGCTCTCGATAGTTTTTGCTTTTCTATGGATCTGACTCTTTAAGAATGATAAATTAATACAATATATATTTTATATTTCCTTTTCGTTTGAATTCCAAAAAAAAAAGAACTTTTGGGTGATGTTTTTACATAAGAAATTGGTTTTGTTGGTTCTGCAATTATCCAACTACATGAATTCTAGGTGATTATTTTC
Source organism: Flaveria linearis (assembly GCA_024085815.1). Classification (NCBI taxonomy): domain Eukaryota; kingdom Viridiplantae; phylum Streptophyta; class Magnoliopsida; order Asterales; family Asteraceae; genus Flaveria; species Flaveria linearis. The sequence continues at coordinate 78,863,139 of CM044009.1, forward strand.
GGGGAAGGGTTATATTAAAAACTAGATTTAATCTAAAAAGTTTAAAAATGATTGTGGGTTTGATAAGTGCATTTCTATTGTTTTAAAAATAAGATCATTTTGATTATCGTGTCAAATACGTAAGCTAATTGTTTCATATATGTTCATTGTATTATATATTTTACATCATTTGTTATATATATTTACATCATTTGTTTACATCATTTTACTATGCTCTCTTTCCTCTCTCTCTGCTCTGCTCTGCTCTCTCTTCCTCTGCTCTGCTCTCTCTCCTAACGGATCTCTGCCGGCCACCTCACCGGCGACCACCGCCCACCTCCCAGGTATGTTTGCCGACCTACCCTCCGCCTCTCAGGTAAGTTTCCGACCACTGCCGACCTACCCTCCGCCTAAGCCAACAGTCACCACCCCCCACCTCACCGGCGACCACCGCCAACCTACCCTCCGCCCAAGCCAACCGGTACCCCCCTCCGCCTAAGCCAACAGTCACCACCCCCCACCGCCTACCCCGTCACCACCGCCTACCCCGTCACCACCGCCTACCCCGTCACCACCGCCTAGCCCGTCACCACCGCCTACCCGTCACCACCGCATACCCCCACCGTCACCGCCCCCCACCGTCACCGCCCCCCACCGCCTACCCCGTCACCATCGCCTACCCGTCACCACCGCCGACCCGTCACCACCAAAGCCTTCACAACCACCAAATCCTTTACCGGCCACCACATCACCGCTAGCCACCACCCCCTCACTGCCCCCTGCCCTCCACCCGCCACCACATCACCGCTAGCCACCACCACCCTCACTGCCCCTGCCCTCCCTCTCAACGGCCACCAGCCACCACCTCCACCACTATCGCAGCAACCTCACAGCCCCCCAGCCACCTCGTACCAGCATCAAAATCGAAGAATTATAAATTTGGGTGTACATTTGCTGAGATCGATCTGTCTCGGATTTGCCTATCAAAATCGCCTTTAATTTAATTATATCTTTAAATATTTCTTTTCGTGTAGATTGTTTGACTGGGTTAGGGGTACCAGCATTCTTGGTTTTGAATAGAGGAAGGCATCCTCTTTTTTTGGGCTTTTTCTATCATCGTGCGATTTGATTTTTTTTATGGGTCTTGATTTGTTTGTGTGCCCCTAGCGTACTATTGACCTCGTGCGACGGTTTCCTTTTGATTGTGCTTTACTTGTGCTGCGTTTCTTTCTAGTGTGTTGTCCGTGTTTTTTGGTGGTTTTAGTGGACTCTGTCTGGTATAATAGATAGTAGGAGCAATTATGCTGCCCCGAGATCATGTTCGGTGAGGAGAGGTGCGGAGACAGGGAATAAGGTTTGTAGATTAAGAGTGGCATCGTGGAATGTAGGAACCCTAACTAGTAAGTTATTAGAGTTAATTGATATGCTGAAGAAACGTAGGGTCCAGATAGCGTGCCTTCAGGAGACTAGACGGCGGGGTGGGAGAGCAAAAGAGTGCAATAGTTATAAACTATGGTATTCAGGGTTTGATGGAACAAAAAACGAAGTAGGTTTTCTAGTTGCTAGGGAACTTCAAGATAATGTAGTGGAGATGAGAAGATACAATGATAGAATTATGTTGTTAAGAATAGTAATAGGGGATGAGGTAGTGGCAGTAGTTAGTGTGTATGCACCACATGTTAGACTAGGGGAAACGGAAAGAAAGGAGTTCTGGGAGAGTTTAGATCACATTATGGGCGACATACCTAGAGAAGAAAAGATATGCATAGGAGGAGATTTTAATGGACATATCGGTAAGGATAATGAGCATTTTCAACTGGTGCATGGAAGCTATGGGTATGGTCTTAGGAATGACGGCGGTAGGGACCTTCTTGAATTTGCAGTAGCGCATGACTTAGGCATCATAAATTCGTTTTTTAAGAAAAGAGAATCGCATCTAATCACGTTTAACAGCGGCTGGAGACACACGCAGATAGACTATTTATTGATGAGTAGAGAAGATCATAGCGCGTGAAAGGACTGTAAAGCAATCCCGGGAGAGACGATTGTGACGCAACACCATATGTTGGTGGCGGATATACGCGTCAAGAGGCCAATTGCCTAACAGAACAAGAGAGTTAGACCTAAGATCAGATGGGGCTAGCTCAAAGATGAAAAGATTACCATTTTAGAGATAAGATCATACTAATGAACCAAACTGGGCCACAGGAAGACGCAAACCAAAAGTGGGAGGCTATGGAAACTAGGCTCATCCAAGCAGCTAAAGAAACGCTTGGAGTTACAACAAAAAGGACAGTTGGTCATAAGGAATCATGGTGGTGGAACGAAAATGTATAGGAGAAGATATGAATCAAACAACAAAGTTTTAAAGAGCTTATACGTTGTAACAATGAGGAAAAATACGCATAGCTAAAAGAAAAGTACAAGGAGGCCAAGCGACAGAAGAAAAAATCGGTGTCAGAGGCAAAGAACACGGCGTACGAGAGGATGTATAAACGATTAGAGACGAAAGAAGAAGAGCATGACATGTTTAAGATAGCCAAGGCAAGAGAAAGTAGAAGACAGGACTTGAGAATGGTGAAGTTCATAAAGGCTGCGGATGGAAAGGTTTTGGTGAAGGAGAAAGACATCAAGGTGAGATGGAAAACCTACTTCGATAACCTTTTCAACATAAGGAATCCAAACCAACAAATAGAGATAGATAGAAAAACCCAAACAACGCAACAAAACCAATGCTATTGTAGAAGCATCACAGTTGACGAAGTTACAAGAGCTATAAAGAAAATGGGAAGGACTAAAGCGGTGGGGCCAGATAACATACCGATTGAAGTGTGGAAATGCCTGGGGGATGAGGGGCTCCAATGGCTAACAGATTTATTCAACACTATCTTTAAAACAGGGAAGATGCCAGACCAGTGGAGAACCAGTGTCATAGTCCCCATATATAAGAAAAAAGAAGATGTCCAATGTTGCGAAAACTATAGGGGAATAAAGCTATTGAGTCACATGATGAAACTATAGGAAAGAGTTATTGACACGAGAATTTGACGGGAAACTCAGATAGCAATAAACCAATTTGGATTTATGCCAGGACGCTCTATAACAGAAGCCATACACGTCATAAGGCGGATAATGGAGAAGTATAGAGAAAAGAAAAGGCCTATGACAGTGTTCCACAGCAACTAATTTGGGAAAGTCTACGACTTAGAAGGGTACCAGAGAGGTATATCAAAATAATTAAGGATATGTATGACGGGGCAAAAACGTGTGTGCGAGCACCGGTAGGAGACACAGACTCCTTCTCAGTGGAAGTGGGACTCCACCAAGGATCGGCACTGAGCCCATTTCTTTTCACAGTAGTGTTGGATGAGATGACCAAGTCTATACAACAGTCAATCCCGTGGTGCATGCTCTTTGCGGATGATATTGTCTTAATATCAGAATCTAAAATGATGCTTAACGACAAGCTAGAGCAGTGGAGAGTAGCACTAGAGCACAGACGATTAAGGATAAGTCGCTCTAAGACGGAATACATGCATTGTAACTTTGGTGGCGATGTGGAAGAGGACACCCAAATCAGTATTCAGGGTATGCCGGTCCCACGAACGTCTACGTTCAAATACCTGGGCTCGTACTTGCAGGAGGACGGAGAGATACACAACGATATAGCCCACCGTGTTCAAGCGGGATGGTGCAAGTGGAGAGCTACATCAGGGATTCTATATGATAAAAGGTTTCCAGCAAAACTAAAGGGAAAACTATACAGAGCGGAGGTACGCCCAACTATGCTATATGGAACAGACTGCTGGGCCATAAAGAAATCGCACGAGAAACAAATAGAGGTTGCAGAAATGCAAATGCTGAGGTGGATGTGTGGACACATAAGACTGGATCGGATAAGAAACGAAGTGTTTCGAAAGAAGTTAGAAGTGGCTTGTATTGCAGATAAAATACGAGAGGGGAGATTAAGATGGTTTGGGCATGTCAAGAGCAGACCAATGGCAGCACCGGTTAGAGCAGTGGAGAACATCATCCTAGAAGGTAGGAAAAGTAGAGGAAGACCTACGTTGACTTGGGAAGAGAAAATTAGACGAGATATGGTACACTTGCACCTCTCTGAGCACATGATCGAGGATAAGAGTGAGTGGAGGCGTAGAATTAAAATTAAGGACTTTTAGTGGGTTCTGTAGCTAGGAAGGGACTTTGATTACTTGTTGCGGGACCTGATGCGTATGTAGTACGCTTCTGCCTTTTTAGGGGAAACTTGCTACCTCTCGGATGTATGCTTGTTCATTTTGTATTTTCTTTTGGTGATATTTTATTGTTTGCTGTATGCTGTGTGCTGTATCATATATCGTATGTTTGATTATATGCTGATTCGCTAGCGTTATTGCTTTTGTTATCGAGTCGGGGTCTCTTTGGAAGCGGTCTCTCTACCTACCTGGATAGAGAAAAGACTCGCCACCACCTAGCTCTCCCAGACCCCGTTCTTCAGTGGGATATACTGGGTTTGTTTGTTTGTTTGTTCGTTATGTATATTAATAATTGTATTCTAAGTTTTATATCAATTTGTGTTATTTTTATCATTAATTCTATAGATTATATAGACTTGTTATTTATTATTGTGTTTTACAATTAGAAATGCACAATAATATACTTTTACCAATAAATTTTTCAAAACTCATAGAGTTGAAGATAACACAATTTGTTATTTTTGTCGTTGTTTTTTATGGTTTATATAAACTTGTTGATTTCTATCATTATGTTTTACAATTAGAAGTACATAATTATGTTTTACAATTAGAAGTACATAATTATGCTATTTTATTAATGTATTTTTCAAAACTTATAGGAACACTTTTGAAACTTATTATATTTTTATATAAAAATACTATACTCGTTTTGATATATTTTTTATAAAAAATAATGTCGTACATAAAAGTTATGAACATTTAAAAAAAATAGGAGAACGTACTTACAAACAGTCAACAAAAGTGATTATTCATAAGGTACTCATCTGATAATTTTTTTTCCTATAATTTGATCTTAACCAATGATTAAAAAGATTGATAGTTGAGTTTATTTTTTACACTTTTTAATTTTAAGAGACTTTTTATTTAAACTTTTTTCTTATCTTAGACACAACAATGGCGAAGAATATGCATTTGTTTTGATGATGAGCTCAAAACCAATTGTTTATAGAAGGATTTTGACATGATGAAAAATTCTTTGTTCTTTTGTTTATGTGAGCCTACGTAGTGGCGGAGCTTAAACCACACCACGAGATGAGCCGAGTGGTGGGGAGTAAACTATTTTATAGGGAACGAACTCTATATATATTAAAAAAATTATATTACATAGCCAAAAATTTACAACACCGAATCAAAAAATAACCCTACTGACGAAAACAAGAGGAGTCAGGGGCCTTGAGGCCCATACTAAGGTTCGACCCTGAGTCTACATGACAACATAGAAATAATTTTCAAAACGCTAGCTGATACGATCCAGCCACTGGTGACTTGATCCGACCCGATTAACGAGTTAATGTACCAGTCAACAAGTGATTTATAATCTTTGGATTAGTATTTTATGCATGCATGTAATTATGAGCCACTATCATGTTAGTTAACCCATACTTGCATTCTTGTTGCATTAGCATCCATGATACATTAATACCATAACTCCAGTAGCTAGCGTGTAGTATTAGCATGCATCTTTGTTATCTTTTCAATATTATAATTTGATTGCATTATGGAAGAAAGAAGGGAAATTTGGCAGCAAGTTTACGCTTACTTTACATTACTTTCAGAGTTGTTTATGAGATTTCAGGTGCGCATAATTAGTAAGTCGTAAAAATGGATCCACAAAATAATAAGCTTATATATAAAATTAAAAAATCAATTAGTATCACGATAATTGTTATAAAGTAAAAATAACAAAATTCCATTATTAAAATGACTTAGCTTAATTACACAGTTAAACACTTAAACGAATCATAAGGTTCACCTAAGATTTTTGGAATCAGAGTACATCTAACATTTAAAATAACGTTATATAAAAAGATTACTTCTCAACATTAAAAGGTTTAATGTTGTTTCAGGCTCTTAAAAATGTCCGGGCACACAAGGATAAAGATGAATTGAATGGGTTCCAATAATAGAACTTAATTATATTGATATAGACGTACGTTACTTTGGTACGTGCTCAACTGCTGTTTTACTATGCTGACTAAAGAAGTCTATATATATATATAGAGAGTTCTGAAATGATCCTATCCCTATATATATATATATATATATATATATATATATATATATATATATATATATATATATATATATATAGGGGGGGTTCCAATGCAAACTACACTTATGTTGAAAACCATGCAAACCAAAATCTAACCCTTGATTAGTGAGATCAATGGCTATTAATGTTCTGTGATTAAGTTAATTAAAAAAATATAGTAAAAAATAGGAAATCCCTTAGGAAGGGTATTTTGGTAAAATACCTTTATATGTAACTGAATGTGATAATTGTTTCCTAAAATCAAGCAGAGCAGAGAAACCATCGATTCAAAGATACCGATTGAAATCTTGGAAAATATTTAGAAGTTTTAATCGTTCACATTGGTTCAATCGATTGAAAATTTCACACAATTTGGGTGTTTGGAGGCGGCCGACGATAGTGAATTACCCCAAAAACCGACGTTGAAGGTTCGTTCTTCTTTCATAACCAGCAGTTAATGTGATGAAATCTGGTTTTTAAAGGGTTGAAATTCGATATTATTTTGAGATTGTTGAAGAGTATTTTGATGAAATCGTGTTATTGTAGCATTAATCGGACCAATTTTGTGAAATTAAGCCTTTAGATTAAGGGTATGTGGCTTGTATAGGTTATGATTTCGTCTGATGTATGTGCAAAATTCATAGTGCTTAGGGTTTAACAAGGTCTAATTAACAATGAATGATAATTATAATTGTTCGTATATGTACCGAAGTGTATGATAGAAATATGTATAGTTCAGAGTTTTGTGTAACCCAATAAGTGAGGGTTTGTGATACATATATGTATCTGTGACAGAATCAAAAGTAGTTGACTCAATTTACTAACAGCGAGCCTTAATGTACTATCTTCATGGGTTAGATTACATGTTCATATGTGTATCGAATTATCTAAAAGGTGTAATGCTTAAGAATAACAAAACTTTGACAGTATATGTGTTTTGACATAATTGGTACACATATGAACTTGGAAAAATCAACTACTCTTATGCAAGTGTTACATATATGCAAATGTGTGTGTTATCTTCTCATGTATTTACATATATCCATAAGTGTTGTCTTCACACACGCACCACTACATAAAAACAAAAATTTTCAAAGAGAACTACTCTAACAGAAATGGTACATATGTGAACAGTTATGTGTTAGCATCATACTAAACCACTGCATAAACCTACTCACATAATAAAATGTTGTAAAAAAAGTGTTACATATATGCATAAACCAGTTCAGAACATTATAAATAAAAATTGATTTCAGTTTGATTTTTGCATATATGCACATATTGAAGTAATTTTTGAGAATATTGTTGATTTTGATGTATTTTCTGTGTAATGAGAGTGATTAGTTGAACTTGGTACATACTGAAGTAATTTTATGTATATTGTTCATATGTGTACCGATGTATCTGAGAGGTTGAATGATTATGAATAACAAACCTTTTGCAGAATTTCGAAGTTGTTGGTAATCTAAACATGTAATTAGGGAGTATACATTGATCATAACTTAGAGATTTGTGATAGAAATATGTATAATTCACAGTTTTGTGTAACCCAATAAGTTAGGGTTTGTGATACATATATGTATCTGTGACAGAATCAAAAGTAATTGACTCACTTTAATAAACAGTGAGCCTTAATGTACTATCTTCGTGATTTAGATTAGAAGTTCATATGTGTATCGGAGTAACTAAAAGGTTTAATGATTAGGAATAACAAAACTTTTACATTATATGTTTTTTGACCGAACTGGTACACATATGAACTGGTAAAATCAACTACTCTTATGCAAGTGTTGTCTTTACATGTATTCACATATATCCACAAGTGTTGTCTTCACACACACACCACTACATGAAAAGAAAAGTTCTCAAAGATAACTACTCTAACACAAATGGTACATATATGCACATTTATATGTTATCATTATACCAAATCACTGCATAAACCGAATTCAGTGGTACATATGTGTACCAAAAAATTTAAAACGAATTCAGTGGTGTTGAATGAACATTTTTAACATTTCAAAGAACATTATTAGGTGTTTAAAGACTTAATTTACTTGAAGAAAATACTGGGAAATTTTAAATTTTGAAAGATGACTCTGAATATATGGAAGCTTATTCTTTGTGGTACATATATGAACCTTAAAGACATACCTACGTAGTTGTTTTAATGTTTGCAAAAAACCAACAATAGTTGTTTTGTGTGGAAAAGATTAGTACTTTTCCTTTCAAACGGTTAATATATGTCAATGAAGGACTACAACTTTTTTTGTGTAAATGTGTGCAGTGAAATCTCTTATATATGTTGTATTTAGAAAACTTTTAAAGACTATAATTTGGTATGCAGTGAAAACGAAAAGTGAAAGGATCGCAAAACGGACAAGTTTTAGTAAGTTCACAAACACTTCCGATGATCCGATTAAGGTAGACGATATTGAAGACACATCGCCTAAAATCGAAGGTAAAACATTTGTATTTTTTGTGTTTTCTAGACATGAGTTACATGTAGGAAACTATAGTGAGTTATGTTCTGTATATGTTGTTTTAATAAAACAGGTACATATATGTATTAGGTTACATATATTTTTGGTTGCTTGTTCATATATATAAGGCTTCAACATATGCACCCTAATACATATATGTACTTGTTTTATTAAAACAACATATACAGAACATAACAGGATTATGTTATGTTATGTATATATTGTTTTAATAAAACAAGTACATATATGTATAGAAACTGGTACATATAATTGCATATATGAACAATAGAAACTGGTACATATATGTATCAATTGCATATTAGGTTTGAGGATGATTCTGAGTTTGGCAAAAAAGGAACACCCATTAAAGTGGTATGTTGTTTTTTATTATCATATATTATATTTTACTAATTAAATTTGAAACTGTCCATAAATGTAATTGTGACGTATTGTTTAAATTATAAATGACAGAAACATATTCTTGTGGCGTATTTGAGATCGTTGGATCATCCAAAATGGAAAGAAATTGAAGCAACAATTCCTGTGAAGTTAAAAATAAGCTGGAGTACGACAAAGAACGCGGTGGATTGTGGAATAATTGTAATGCGACACATGGAGACATTCATGGGAAGTCACGTAAAAAATTGGGATTGTGGTTTTCCTTCAGATGAAAACAAAATGAAGCCAAAAATCAGAAATTTGAGGAAGAAATACGCGTTCAAAATTCTAACTTCCGACGTTAATATCTACAAGGCTAAGGTGATGCAGGAAGCTGAAGTATTGGATCAAGAATCAAGAGCGTAGATATAAAAACATGGCGTTCAAATTTTGAAGTATTTTGATGGCTTTTATATTTTTTTTATTGGGTCAACAAACGGTTATGAAAATGTATAGATTATTATAACTTATCTATAATGATTTGACATATGATTATGAATTTGGATGGGGTACTTATGAATGTTTTGGAATGTTATGTTTACTTATTTTGTACAAGTTGTAGTCTTACACAAAATGATGATGTCGAGTTACCATAAACAAATTGTACAAGTTGTAGTCTTACACAAATTGTACATATATTGTGACAACCCGAAAATTTTTTTTAAATAATTAGGTGATTTTACAAATTAGTATTTATATTATTATTTAATAATATTAATAATAATAAAAACAATGATAACAATAATAATAATATTATTATTTAAACTAATAATGTTCATAATGATAATAATAATAATAATGAATTATTAATAACAATTTACTAAATTTATTAAAAGTGATTTAATAAGTCCAGGGACTGATTTTGCAATTCTTGAAACCTGTTTTAGAAGTTTGAACATAAAATAATAAACACAACAAACTTCAGGGACCAATTCTGTAAATTATCTAAAATTCTCTCTTTCTCTCTCCCCGATCCCGGTCACCGGACTTCGCCGCCGGCCGCGGCTCCGGCGAGCCACCACGGCCAAACCACTCGTTTTTAACTCGATTAAATCGTCCCGACATCTTCTAGTGAATGATTCGAACTCGGGGGCCACATCAATTTGAATATTAGTGTCGATTAGGTGCGATTTCCACTGAACCTAACCCACTTCGGCCGACCATCCACCAATATCACGCATTACACCCATTAACGATTAAATTAACTATGCACTAACGAACATTTAGTCCTATATAAACTTCCTTCGAGTTCCATTTCATCCAAAACAAACACAAAACACTCCATTTCATCATCTTCATCTCGCGACCTGCAACTTGGTCGAACTCCATATCCTGTGCATCATTAATCGAAATTGAATGAGGGCTTTTACTTGTTATTGTCACAATAAGCTGTTCACAAGTTTAATTTGAAGTCCATCAAGTTCTGATCAACCATCGATCACCACCTCTACTGCGGCTTGTTTCTAACTCGTTCCCATCGATCTAAGTTTCAAAACAGGTAATTAATCATACAAACATACTCGATTTTGGTTGGGGAACAAAAGCCCCAACATCAATTCGATTAACAATATCAATTTGGTGCTCGATTTGGTCCAAATCTGAATTAGGGTTCATCGGATTTGGGGGAAATGAGGTTAAAGTGTTTAAATGATTTAAAAGCTGATTATTACCGCGGCCACGGCCTTTGGTTTACTGGTTTGGTGCGAGTGTGGGCAGGGGAGAGGTCCCGGGTTCGACCCCGGGCAACCTCTTTTATTTTTTTTTATGCTTTTTAACTATTTTAAAAATATACAAAAATTCTTAAAAATTATAAAAATAAATATTATAAATTTCCCTTATTTTAAATCTTACAAAACAATTCTCTGTAAATTTATTTTATTTAAAAACTTTAATAGATTTTTATAAAATATTATTTAAAATATTAAAAATACTTATTTTTATAAAATAAATTCTAAATCAAGTTTAACTATGAAATAATCATGAAAATTATATAAATATTATTTACAAATATTATAAATAATTATTTCTATAAGATAAACGCTATATTATCTTTAAATATATTTTATAAATTCACAAACTATTTACAAATAAAATTGTGGGTTATTTCTTGTAAAATATATTTTAACTAAAGGTATAGATTAATACCTTATTATTAATCAAAATACTATAATTATGATTATCCTTATTTGTAATTATCTTTGGATAATTATAAATTATATAATTAGACCACATTATTTTTATATTTAATTCTAAAAATATTTAAATACAAATATGAAAACCCTTTTAATGGAATCAAAATATAAATAATTATTTAATAAGTTTAATACTTATTGATAATTATTTATTAATACAAATAGAAATCTATAAAAACACTGTAACATATTGCGGGTGTGACACGTGTTAAACCAAATCAAACCAAATCAACTCAAACCTTACCAAATATATTCATTCGTATTAAAGACTAAATTACAATCAATAATAGGTAATGAACGTGTTTGATCGTGCATTGCTTAATTCTTTGAAGTTCTTGTTCATATACATTACATCAATTCAAGGTGAGTTTCGTGGCCCCTTTTTACGCTTATATAACTTTTAAACATTTTAAACTTGGGGGAAAAGAATGCTCACTTACTTTCAATCACCTTCCCTAGTGAAAGTCTGCTTCAACATTTATGGTTAACTTATATTGCTATTCTTATTGAACGATGTTATTATGACTCTTGATTCTATGCTATGTTGCTACCTTGTATGTTATTTGGTGGCTTTATATTATAATGCGCTATAACTTTGATGCTATATGTGGTGTGATGATTACTTGTGAATGCTATTGATCTTGGATGCTTTCGGCGGTGTGGTTCTTCTTTGTGGGTCTACTTTGTGGTTCTTCTTTGCCGAGCATCCACTACAACCATTAATCCCGGTAATTGGGACCTAAGGATTGGTTTGGTTGTAACCTAAACGTATGCGCTGTGTGGATCTTGCTACGTCATATTAAACTTATTATGCTATGGAAAACCTTTTTTACATAACCATTAATCCCGGTAATAGGACCTAAGGACTGGTTTGGTTATACCCTATACGTATGTGCTGTGTGGATCTTGCTACGTCTTAATAAACTATTTAAACTTGGGAATGTTTCCTTTCAGCCATCAATTCCCATGTGGAACCGATGTTTAGGTTTGGCTGTAGCTATTAAAAACTGGTAAACCGCCTATACATAAGTATAGTCGCGGTAACGCTTATTGAACTTATTGTTATCATCATCAATACATAAAACCTGCGAAGCTCACCAACAATTATGTTGACCATTTTTGAGCATATCTTTTCAGGTGAACATAATCAAAGAGGATAGCTAGAGCTGATGCCTTAGCAGAGACCCTCAGGATTCCAATAGTTTTGCATTAGTAATGTATATCGTTTGTTTTCATTTGTGAACTCTGTGTATTTTGGATTTAGAATTAATAAGACTATGATAGTCGTGGAACTGACTAACCACGACACAAGTCACCATTGTGTCGGGCGACGTCATGACACGAGGATCTTGCATGTATTATGTCTCTGTAATTATACCAAGTGTTATGACGATCCCGTCCGTCGCATCCTCGTGTTTCCGCTATTAGCGAGGGTGTGACAGATTGGTATCAGAGCCTTGGTTATAGAGATTTAGGTGGAGAATTCGACCTAGACTATAACCTAAGAACCTTCATATAGAATGCATGCTAGGGATTGTGTGCATTTGATTTTACCTAAATGTCTTTCATGATTTGTGTGACACATAGACACCTGTATTCTGGATTTCCTGGCAAAAGGCCCTCGGGCTAAGGCAAGCATATCGCATATATCTCATTACGAGACCTGGTATGCTTACCTGGGGATTTCTGGGATGAGTGATAAACTATGGTCAATACACAGATCTACAAGGCAAATGGGTCAAATATATTAAGTCTATGAACTTAATATACAGGTATATTCCTATATACCTAATAATCTACAAGTATGTTCCTACATACTTGATTTTATACATGTACACGTGTTCTCTGAACATCCCGGGGAAGACATTATTACTCTCAGTCTTTCTCCATGGGATACTTTTATACTAAGAACTTTACGCTTGTATGCGCACAACATCATATTATTAGGGAACTTCGGTGATCACGCGTAGCGTCGATCTCGGATATTGAATCCGACCCTATCATAGTTATGACTGAAATCCTGAAAGTATGACGGATATGCAGTTATCATTAGACTTAATGTGCTTATATGCTTATTTGCTATTACATGCTATTATTGGAATACTGGCTCATGGACATAAGGACATTACGTTAGTTGTGCTTGCTAAATCTAAATAATACTATGATGTTAACTTGGGGTAAGTGAAGCTAAGGGTGATCATGCAAGGTAGATTACCATTACGGGTGCACACGTAATTGTAATTCACCATGCATGAGAAGTCTGGCTAATCTTATCATGAGGTAACGATCATGAGTATCACAAGTTTCTATTCTATACCCTAGGGTGCTAGGGTCATAATTCTAGTAAGTCCTTGTTAAGGCAATCAAACATTATCATATACTCAAGTCCTGTCCTACTTAAAGCCTTCATGGTATTTCTAATCACGATATTGACCTTATGAAACATTCCTCCACTTAGTATTTCAGTAACTACTGATTAATGCTTAGAATGAAAGTGGAATACATGAATGTAGAGGAGTAATGATACTCTCTACCCATACAAAATGTTAATATTTAAGTAGGTGCTAAGGAAAATTAAGATGTTATGTAACTAGTTTAAGTATCACTCAAGGTATATCGTTGATGTGGTGGGAACGCTGCGGGGAACCCTATATATAAACATCACCGGTATACTAAGAATGTGCTTAAACTGGGCTACGTAATGATCTTAATGGACCAAAGCATGGGTTATAGAAACTTGATAAGCAAAATCATACGGTAACTAAAGTTCATATCTTTCTGTAAATAGAAGATGGCACCTAAGAGAGTCACCCGTAGAACAAACCAAGAAGCTGAAGCCCCACAAAACAGGAGAAGGGGTAGACCATCAAGAGCTGGTGGTGCTCCAGTTGGCAATAATCAGGAAACTAGCAATCCTGATATAGCTGCTATGATTGCTCAGCAGCTAGCTGCACTGGTTCCAACCATCGTAACCCAAGTAAGCGACACCCTGCTGAATCATCCTCTCCACGGGGATCATAATAACAATGGCCAACATAACCAAGGGGTAGTGGATGATACTGACATTGGCAGAACAAATGGAAACGAAACTGGTGTCAACCATACCAAACGGGGATGCTCATATAAAGAATTTGTGGCTTGCAAACCCCACGAATTCGATGGGAAAGGCGGAGCGATAGCCTTGACCAGGTGGATCGAGAAGATGGAGGCAGTAATCGACATTAGTGAATGTCTCGACAGCCAACGAATCAAATATGCCACGTGTTCACTTCAAGGCAAGGCGTTAACCTGGTGGAACACCCAGGTTCAGGCTAGAGGAAGGGAGTCAGCAATGCAGATGACTTGGGATGAGTTTAAAGCATTGATTTCTGAGGAATATTGTCCTCTTAATGAAAGGCAGAAACTTGAGCAAGAGTTCTGGAATCATGCGATGGTGGGAGCTGGGCACGCAGCATACACCGATCGTTTCCACGAATTGGCAAGATTGGTTCCGCACTTGGTAACCCCGGAATCCAAGAGGATCGAGAGGTATATTTGGGGACTTGCGCCTCAAATCCGATCACTGGTAACAACAGCTGCTCCTCCTACAATCCAGAGCGCAATTCTGAAGGCTGGCGCTCTTACTGATGAAATGGTGAGAACTGGACTGCTGGGTAAGGGAGCAGAGAAGAGAAAGGAGGTTGGGGAAACGAGCCGGTCTGATGCCGGAAGATTTGATAAGAAGGCCAAGACAACCCCAAATTTTGTGGCTGTAACACAAGGAAGGAAAGAATATGGTGGGCCATACCCTAGATGTAACAGATGCAATCTTCATCATCACCCAGCAATGCAGTGTAGGACGTGTGTAAACTGTAGGCGCCCGGGGCACCTAGCGAAGGATTGTAGAACTGCGCCGAATCTGGTAGTACCCGTCAACGCGGTTAACCCCGCCGGGAATGCCAGGGCTTGTTACGAGTGCGGAAGTCCTGATCACTACCGAAACATGTGCCCCAGACTGAATAGGGCACCAGGTCAACAAGGAAATAACCAGCAGCAAGTGATGACCATAGCTGGTAATCTGGGCCAGGGGAATCAAGGAAATACTGCCTGAGGACGTGCGTTCGTCGTCGGGGCAAATGATGCTCGCCAAAGACCCGATCGCTCTATATTAATTTCGATTCCGAGCTTGGAACATTTAAATTCTTAAATCAAATTCTTTCTCTTTATCCTTATGATTTGATTCGATCTAGCCAAATGAAACCATTTATTCCTTACTTATCAACTTTCATTTTGAGATATCATCAACGCATAATTGAGTGATGGTAAGCAATCTTTCTACTAAATAAAGACATTATCAACTTGTGATTAGGTTCTCCTAGACATACGAATGTTCTCGACTGTACTTATGGGTTTGACAAAGCACGTATGCAAATCTGCATTTGGAAATTTGTTACCTTGCAAAACATGTTTACAAATACCTTTCCTATTATTCGCGTCACTCCTTGAACCGCTTTTGAATCCTTAACCTTGAAGATCATTAAAATTCTATCTTGAATTTGAACAACAAAACTTTAAAAGAGAAGTTCTGAAGAGAGTTACCAGCAAAGAGAGGAAATACTTTTGAGACTAAGTTATTTGGAGCCAAAACATTCTTAATATATGTTGAACCCGTGTTCAGCAAAGATGGGGAGAAAATTTGTGTTAATTACATGGGCATGGAAATCACTGATCAGGTGAAAAAGAGAGAAAAGATGGCAAAACTAAGGGAAGAAATAACTGTACAGAAGGCCAAAGAGACGGAACTTAATAAAACTGTTCTTATTACAGAGGAAACGATGAGAGCAAAACAAATGCTAGCAACCATGTCACACGAGATAAGATCTCCATTATCAGGGGTCGTTAGCATAGCAGAAATGCTATCAACAACAAAACTTGATAAAAATCAGAAACAACTTTTGAGTGTCATGTTGTCTTCAGGCGATCTAGTCCTTCAACTTATTAGTGACATCATTGACTTTTCCTAAGTTGATTCAGGAGTTCTGAGGTTGGAGGCCACAAGATATAGGCCAAGAAGAGGTGATGTCCCAATGGAGGTTAATGGTGATGTTTTACGGATTAGACAAATTCTCACCCACTTGATCAGCAATGCTATCGAGTTTAACCACCAAGGAAAGGTTCAGAGTAATCTTTATGTAAAAGCAAACCCATTATCTCACAACGTCGAGAAATTAACCAGCATCCGTTTCAAATATTCGTACACCGTGGTATGACGTTGAAACAATCAATCGCTATTCTGAATGATTGATTCATTTTCTGTTTTAATAATATTCTTAACCATTTTCGTGAACTCATTCCAAGATCTTCGCATAGTTTATTATTTCTTTAGACCGACGGTTGGTCAAAGGAGAAATACCTATTCACAAGATATGCGTTAAGGTCGTTTCATATGGTGACGTTTGGGATTCTTAAATTCCAACGGATAACCTTTCTTATCTTTGTTGGTCTTATCACCTTACCACGAGACTTTATTCTGGAAATTATGGATCGATAAGTTAAACAACTTATGCATAGGGAAATTCTGACTGGTAGAGTTCGGTGGAACTCCCGACATGGTCCTAAGTTCACTTTGGAGCGAGAGGACGAAATAACGCGCAAGTATCCTAACCTGTTCAAGGATGTTACCAGTACATCTTAATTTTCGGGACGAAAATTCCTCTAACAGGGGGATGATGTGACAACCCGAAAATTTTTTTTTAAATAATTAGGTGATTTTACAAATTAGTATTTATATTATTATTTAATAATATTAATAATAATAAAAACAATGATAATAATAATAATAATATTATTATTTAAACTAATAATGTTCATAATGATAATAATAATAATAATGAATTATTAATAACAATTTACTAAATTTATTAAAAGTGATTTAATAAGTCCAGGGACTGATTTTGCAATTCTTGAAACCTGTTTTAGAAGTTTGAACATAAAATAATAAACACAACAAACTTCAGGGACCAATTCTGTAAATTATCTAAAATTCTCTCTTTCTCTCTCCCCGATCCCGGTCACCGGACTTCGCCGCCGGCCGCGGCTCCGGCGAGCCACCACGGCCAAACCACTCGTTTTTAACTCGATTAAATCGTCCCGACATCTTCTAGTGAATGATTCGAACTCGGGGGCCACATCAATTTGAATATTAGTGTCGATTAGGTGCGATTTCCACTGAACCTAACCCACTTCGGCCGACCATCCACCAATATCACGCATTACACCCATTAACGATTAAATTAACTATGCACTAACGAACATTTAGTCCTATATAAACTTCCTTCGAGTTCCATTTCATCCAAAACAAACACAAAACACTCCATTTCATCATCTTCATCTCGCGACCTGCAACTTGGTCGAACTCCATATCCTGTGCATCATTAATCGAAATTGAATGAGGGCTTTTACTTGTTATTGTCACAATAAGCTGTTCACAAGTTTAATTTGAAGTCCATCAAGTTCTGATCAACCATCGATCACCACCTCTACTGCGGCTTGTTTCTAACTCGTTCCCATCGATCTAAGTTTCAAAACAGGTAATTAATCATACAAACATACTCGATTTTGGTTGGGGAACAAAAGCCCCAACATCAATTCGATTAACAATATCAATTTGGTGCTCGATTTGGTCCAAATCTGAATTAGGGTTCATCGGATTTGGGGGAAATGAGGTTAAAGTGTTTAAATGATTTAAAAGCTGATTATTACCGCGGCCACGGCCTTTGGTTTACTGGTTTGGTGCGAGTGTGGGCAGGGGAGAGGTCCCGGGTTCGACCCCGGGCAACCTCTTTTATTTTTTTTTATGCTTTTTAACCATTTTAAAAATATACAAAAATTCTTAAAAATTATAAAAATAAATATTATAAATTTCCCTTATTTTAAATCTTACAAAACAATTCTCTGTAAATTTATTTTATTTAAAAACTTTAATAGATTTTTATAAAATATTATTTAAAATATTAAAAATACTTATTTTTATAAAATAAATTCTAAATCAAGTTTAACTATGAAATAATCATGAAAATTATATAAATATTATTTACAAATATTATAAATAATTATTTCTATAAGATAAACGCTATATTATCTTTAAATATATTTTATAAATTCACAAACTATTTACAAATAAAATTGTGGGTTATTTCTTGTAAAATATATTTTAACTAAAGGTATAGATTAATACCTTATTATTAATCAAAATACTATAATTATGATTATCCTTATTTGTAATTATCTTTGGATAATTATAAATTATATAATTAGACCACATTATTTTTATATTTAATTCTAAAAATATTTAAATACAAATATGAAAACCCTTTTAATGGAATCAAAATATAAATAATTATTTAATAAGTTTAATACTTATTGATAATTATTTATTAATACAAATAGAAATCTATAAAAACACTGTAACATATTGCGGGTGTGACACGTGTTAAACCAAATCAAACCAAATCAACTCAAACCTTACCAAATATATTCATTCGTATTAAAGACTAAATTACAATCAATAATAGGTAATGAACGTGTTTGATCGTGCATTGCTTAATTCTTTGAAGTTCTTGTTCATATACATTACATCAATTCAAGGTGAGTTTCGTGGCCCCTTTTTACGCTTATATAACTTTTAAACATTTTAAACTTGGGGGAAAAGAATGCTCACTTACTTTCAATCACCTTCCCTAGTGGAAGTCTGCTTCAACATTTATGGTTAACTTATATTGCTATTCTTATTGAACGATGTTATTATGACTCTTGATTCTATGCTATGTTGCTACCTTGTATGTTATTTGGTGGCTTTATATTATAATGCGCTATAACTTTGATGCTATATGTGGTGTGATGATTACTTGTGAATGCTATTGATCTTGGATGCTTTCGGCGGTGTGGTTCTTCTTTGTGGGTCTACTTTGTGGTTCTTCTTTGCCGAGCATCCACTACAACCATTAATCCCGGTAATTGGGACCTAAGGATTGGTTTGGTTGTAACCTAAACGTATGCGCTGTGTGGATCTTGCTACGTCATATTAAACTTATTATGCTATGGAAAACCTTTTTTACATAACCATTAATCCCGGTAATGGGACCTAAGGACTGGTTTGGTTATACCCTATACGTATGTGCTGTGTGGATCTTGCTACGTCTTAATAAACTATTTAAACTTGGGAATGTTTCCTTTCAGCCATCAATTCCCATGTGGAACCGATGTTTAGGTTTGGCTGTAGCTATTAAAAACTGGTAAACCGCCTATACATAAGTATAGTCGCGGTAACGCTTATTGAACTTATTGTTATCATCATCAATACATAAAACCTGCGAAGCTCACCAACAATTATGTTGACCATTTTTGAGCATATCTTTTCAGGTGAACATAATCAAAGAGGATAGCTAGAGCTGATGCCTTAGCAGAGACCCTCAGGATTCCAATAGTTTTGCATTAGTAATGTATATCGTTTGTTTTCATTTGTGAACTCTGTGTATTTTGGATTTAGAATTAATAAGACTATGATAGTCGTGGAACTGACTAACCACGACACAAGTCACCATTGTGTCGGGCGACGTCATGACACGAGGATCTTGCATGTATTATGTCTCTGTAATTATACCAAGTGTTATGACGATCCCGTCCGTCGCATCCTCGTGTTTCCGCTATTAGCGAGGGTGTGACATATATGTACATATATTTGAATATACTTTCATTATCATTGGATCCTCATTATGATGTTGTGTAGTTTTTACAAACAGTGGTACATATATGTACCATATTCATAACAATTTCTCTTAATGTTTAAATTCATAGCTTTACTTATGGATTACTCTAAAGTTAATACATATATGTACTGTTTGGAACAAAGTCATGTAAAAATGTATTATGAAATTTAAGATATGAATACTGTTTTAGGTATGAGTTGTAAAGACAATTGTTACATATATGCTCATACAATTGTTGGTACCATTTATCTATATACGGACAAGTATACATAATTTTAAGCTTACAAAAATACATATACATATATCCAATTTCTAAATTCACAAATGGTACATATATGCACATTTTGAATAGCAACATGTACACTTGTGTATGAGTGCATTGACGAGTACTGAACCCAGCCTTCTCAGCGTATGCCTCATACATCCTTAATGCATCATGCCAGTTTTGAAACCTAGATCCAACAACTGGCTTATGATTCTTAAAAAATAAAAATGGTAGGGACTGAGGCTCTGAAGGCTTTACAACTTTCTTCAATTAGAGTTGTCGCGCTGGCGGAGCAAGGAGCCTACAGGGAAGATTGGGGCAATGAGGAGTTAGAATGAACAAATATATATACACATCAAGCATCAAGTATCAAAAAATACAAAAAGAACAGAAAACAATAATAAATTAAAACATTTGCCAATAACTGAACCATTAAAACAAATATATACCAATTAAGCTCGTAGGTACATATATGTATGAACATCACAATGAACAATTTGATCTATTAAAATTTTACTATTTCAAAACAATAACATACAAAAATACAACGTTCAGAC
The DNA here is from genome assembly GCA_024085815.1 of Flaveria linearis. Classification (NCBI taxonomy): domain Eukaryota; kingdom Viridiplantae; phylum Streptophyta; class Magnoliopsida; order Asterales; family Asteraceae; genus Flaveria; species Flaveria linearis. The sequence goes on from CM044009.1 coordinate 78,884,085, forward strand.
CATTTTCATTCAAAAAGACCAGAAGACATTAGTAAATTAAAACCTTTACAAACAACTAAACCATTAAAACAAATATATACCAATTAAGCTCGTAGGTACATATATGTAACAAATAGTAAAACACAAATTAATATTCAAGATGGCTCACATTTATGGTTCGTAGATACATATATGTAAGGAATATAAAAAAAGAATAGATACCTTCGACTTCATCTTCTACGTCAACAGGCATAATCTCCTGATGTCGATCATTACAAATAAACAACGCATCACATGTAGCCTCTTGATTCGCACAAGCAGCATCTTCAATACCAGGTCTTCCAATCAAATCAACTGCATCGTTGCTAGGAATTAATCAATCGACAACTGGTGACTGCGATAAAGACTTCATTACGTCCGACAAACAATTGACTTGGCAAAATCGAACAATCCGACCCAATAACACAGTAACAATATAATGCTAACATTTACCACTGATTTCTAATACGAATCACACATATAATTGATCCGACAAACAATCTGATGATTGATCCGAGGATCGACATCTTCTTGGTACATATATGTATCCACCCTATGAAAACTATATATATGAACATACTTATCAGCAACAACACATAATGTGTTCAAATATATGTACATATATGTATGTATATGTACATATATGTACCACTGTTTGTAGTAACTCCACATCATCATTTTATGTAAGACTACAAGTGGTACATATATGCACACTTTTCATAAGGTCAAAAAATGCTCGTTTATGAGCAAAAAGAAGTACATATATGTAAACAAAAAACTTACACATGCAGATAGAAAGCTATATAAACATTAAAACAATAGAGGTACATATACGAAAACAACACAGAGGTTATTACATGTAACACAGAGGTACATATATGTACAGAGGCAAAAGGGACTGCATCTGGAACAGGATGTGAGAGCAAGCTGCATCTAGAAGTAATAAATCTAAAAAGAAACAAAAAAAAGCCTATTATTAAACCATAAACATAAATACGCATACAAATACATATAATTGATTGACTAAAAATGAATTCTAAATTTAAAAGCAATGATTAAAGAGAGAATTAAAATTCCTTACTTCAAACAATGCAGAGATAAAAAAAGCCATGTTCAATCAACAAACACCGTGTTTATTGTTCAAAACAAAATGTCACAGATATCTTATTAGCTCGAGTGTTTTAGCGCTGAAAAATGGCTAAGATTTCAAGTTTTATACATATTTTTCTGACTAAGATTTCAGACGCCGGAAATGGCTCATGTTTTTTTAAAATGTACTAGTTCAAAACGATAATATACTAAAGAAAACTCGTCTGCAACTTCATCTACTAAGCATTGGTACATATATGTACTAAGGGTAAAAACAACAGGCTACATATACCTTCATTCGCAACTTCAACATGATTTCAGCGATTATACTATCCTCCAATCGATCGGAACAAACTATCATATCATCATTTGTCGAATTTTGAATTGTAATCACGCCATCTTCAATAACCGCACATTCAATTGAATTAACCATATCGTTATTTGGACTGTATATATCGGCCGATGATGTCTGGTCTCCAGAATTCATCCCTTCCATCACTTTAAAAAGATGATACAATGAATAAGCCTTCAATTCACAATATGATTTAGAGATTAATTCTGTTAATTCGAACACATATTGCGAATCCTGTTTCAATTGGTGAAGATCTGGAAATCAACATCGCAAATAGAAAACTAATGTGAGCATAATCAGGGATTTAGTTTTACAATTATAGAAATTAATAAATAATAACATGTTAAAATTACTAAATCACCCTTCTACATTAAATATTTAAAAATAGAATAGAAAAATTATGATTGGTGGATGTGAGTTTTCATGGTTTTCAATTATAATCTTGGTTTTCATTTGATCCCTCCTCTATATATGTATATATATATATGTATATATATATATATATGTATGTATAGAGGAGGGATCAAATGAAAACCAAGTTTATAAATGAAAACCGTGAAAACAATATCCAACCAATCAGAAAATTTTAACTTTTTTTTCCATTAATTTAATCAAAAGGGTTTTTTTTGTAATTTTGGCTAAATCTTATTTTAGAAACACTCAATCAATTCAATGTTTTACGTTTTTTTCTCTAACTGATTTTTTTTGTTTCTTAATTCTGCATCAAAATTGATTTCTTCATTATCATCTTCAACCTTCAATTTCTTCAATTTCACATACATTTTTTTTGATAAAGGGACTAGCCATTTTTATTTGGGGAAAATGGCTGGAGGTGGATATAGGAAGGAGGATTCTGTAGCGATTAGCAGTATGAATGTTTTTGCTGCACTTGGAAGCTTGAAGAAGAAGAAGAAGTCGGATAAAGGGGGTAGTTCGAAAAAGGGGCAAGATAAGGAGCGTGACGGGGAGAAGGAGCAGGTTTTTTGGGCTCCGGCGCCCTTGACGGTGAAATCGTGGGCGGATGTGGAATCTTCTTGTATATCATCATTTTGATTCTATAAGTATTCTATAAGTATTCTGTCTAGTTTTTCAGCTGTTTCCAGTTTTATATGAAACCCTATAGGAATTAGAAAAGGGGTTTTGTTTTCTTGTTTATAGTTTATCTTTTAGAGCTGTTTTTGGGTTTGTTTAAGGGTAAGAATGGAGGATTGTGATCAGAGTAAGGTGTTTGTTGGTGGGATTTCGTGGGAGACTACAGAAGATGTGTTGAGAGACCATTTCAGAAGCTATGGAACCGTTGTGGGTTCGGTGATTGCTAAAGACCGAACCACTGGTAGCCCTCGTGGGTTCGTTTTTGTTTCTTTCTCAGATGCATCAGCTCTTGATAAAGTTCTTGTTGACACTCACAACATTCTCGGCAGAACGGTTCGTTTTTCCTTCAATTACTCGTTAATTGCCTTAATGCTTTCTTTCTTGATTGAATTGTGTTGATTGATGACTTTGTTTCATGTTAAATCATCGTACTTGTTGTTTTGGTTGTCTTTTGAGTGTTACATTAGTTGTTTTTGAAGTGAAATCTACGCGGTTATTCTGACTTTCGCTCTGTAAATGGCTATTACTACCTAGAGGATCGGATAATTGTGTTTACGGGATATAGTTTGGTAAATCTACAGTTATAGTTGTTTTTGAAGTTTAAGTTTAGGTGGTTATTGGGCTTTTGGTATGAAAATGATTAAAGAAACCGATAATTGGGTGATTAAAGTTTGATAATTTACAATTATTTGATTTTCTAGTGCTATATGAATTGCTTTTTAAAGTAAAATTTAGGTGGTTGTTCTGCTTCTGGTTTGAAAATGATTGTTACTAGACAAACCAGTTTTGTTTAATGCTGATTTTTACATGTTTTCCCAAATCTGGCACTTATTAATCAGAAACGACAAATCTACGACCACTTTTAACCCGCAATAAATCAGTTTTAATGCACATATAGGTTAAATTTGACTTCTTTTTCGGAGTTGCTGGTTGTGTTACAAAAAGGTCAAAAGAAAACATAGATTGCCGAAATGAGTGGTTTTGAACATATTACTTATATATATGGATCTTTATTGAGTTATCAACAAAAAAATGTGAGTCAATTTCACATTTGAAAGTGCTAAAGAAGGTTCAATTTGACTTCTTTTCAAGCAAATGGTTTTGTTGACTTTTACATTGCTTTTGTTGTTAATGTTTTATGAAAGCGTCAAATGAAAACGATAGATTGCAAGAACGAGTGGTTTTGAACAAACTAGGTAAATCTTCGTTCTTTTTTGTCCAAAACCACTCATTTTTAAAAAATATAGTATTTTTCTTGCATTTTTTTAATAATTATGCTTTTCTAGCAACAAAGAAGTCAAAGTGCAGTGATTTAAAAAGTCATAAGGTCATTCTAAGAAATTTTCAAAATTGCATACTCAAATTTAGAAATCCACTTACCCTTTGATGATAAAAAGGTAGATTTGATAGTACAGGTTAACCAGATGTTTTCCTTGAATCTAATTGAATTGAAATATGTCAAGATTTGTTCCAAATATGATAGTAGAAACTTTAAGAAATGTTTTACATTCAATAAATAACATGTTTAGCTATTACGTAGTAGAAAATTTAAGCAAACACCACCAAATTAGCTAAAATACTCTATTTGGGTCGATTTATAGTTATAAAAAAATTTAAAAAAAAAAAGAAAAAATTGCTACTGGTCGCTATTCACAAATAGCGACACCTTGTCTATACGCTATGGCTATAGCCGCTATTGACAAAAGGGGATGGGTCAAGCCATAACTTTTATGGATTGTAACGATTGAATTGAAATACTAATTGTTCAATTTTTTGATTTGTTTATA
>CM044009.1:78893422-78998422 GCA_024085815.1 Flaveria linearis
ATCTCAACCAGTTTAGTATTGATTCTTAGAATAACTTACAGCAAATACACTTAAAAATAGGCAGAGTAGCTAATTGTAATTGCTTTGTTCCTAGCTGGTGGATTAAAATAAAGCTGCAAAATAGATATGAATAGATGATTAAACACTCAACAAAGAGGTTGCACTAGACCATAACAATCTGCAACATGATGATTATCAAAATATAGCTTCATAAGGAGGCTAGCTAATGACAGGTTATCTGATATAACAAAGCTATTAATTGTAGTACAAGCTACCTGCATGATGAACTTCAAGTAGTTATTGATAGCATAGAGAAGTGCTGGAACAGCAAAAAGTACGTTGTTGCGAGCTGCCTGAAAAAATTGATAGCAGGCATCAATGCGTAAGATTTTTAAAAAGATTTATATTAGCAAAGATTACACGAATCAAACAAAGTTATATGGTAGTTTTCGTTCCATTCCATAACGAAGTGAGAAAAAGAACCAAAAGAATACCTCATACCCATGCAATAGAAATCAACTAAACGAAAGGAAATTAGGAATCACGTCCTGCATGAACGGTCCATTCCATTTAACAAAAACAAACACTTTCAATCATTACAATGGAATGGACCATTTTGATCCACATACTTTAGTGTATTCATCCGCAAGAGCGGAAAACCTGGCGTTACCTATACAAAAGTAGTAAACGAAAGAAGTGACGTCTCCCCTGTCTTCTGATTTCTAGCCTGCAAACCAGACATTTATTAAAAATGTCAAACCATGACATTGTTTGAAAGATAGTCCATTAGTATTGTTCCACTTTAAAGAAAAGGAAGTTATTATTATTAAAAAATAACCCTACTATTATACTTGGACCATATTTCACAATTCTAATAGCAACCATTCACATTGTTTGCATATTTTTATATGCAAACATTTATCGCTAGGGGGTAAGAAAAATAATTTACCTGACATAGAAGCATAACCAATGCAAAGATAACCTTTGCAACTTCGGTCAAGAGGTTAACACTAAGTGGGCTAAAACTGAACTTCCCATCCACCTTTGACATGTAGACCAATATTGGCTGCAACAATACAATCAAATATCATTCAATTGATTAATTAACGCAACTTCATCACAATTTACAAAAGAAAAGCTTTGTTGTGCAGATCTGTATGATACGATGTACAAGTATACATAGACATCCACTGAACAATGATTTGATATTTTAATTATTGATCTGTTCATACATCCTTTGAAGAACTATTGTACCACAATGTGTCAAAAGTATCTCCAAAATGGATAATGTAGTGGATAAAGTAAAACACCAATCGTTTTAAAGCAAGTCATACAAAAGATTGAGCTTTCTGAACTTTATCAATGGGAAAAAATGCACCTGTAAACCAACTAACATACAATCACCAACAACCAATAGAACATTAAGTGCCCGATGTTTCTTCGAGACCTTACTCCTGTAACAATCGTAAGCCCTCGAGACAGTCTTTGCAGTCGGTTTCACCATTCCGGAATGACACACACTGCACTCCATCATCTCCTCTTTCATCATCCAAAACCTCTTTTCCCCTAAATTTCAAACTACAATCAAATCAGCATCAATCACCACATTAGTAGCATCAATGATTTATTAAAGAACTACATGAGCTGTTGATCAATAACCTAAAACCCTCAATCATCACATCATGCATACATTCATATCTAACGTAAAAATCGATAAACCCAATTCAGTTACATCTAACTTTAGACTGATAACATCATAACACCTCTAATATCTTACGACATTATATCAAAATTCGCAATTTAAATCAAATGCGTATGAATCTTGAAATTAGACATAACGTGAAAGTAACGATACCCTTTAATGTGATCGGTCCAGCTACCGGAATTCGACCACCAGCGACTGAATCGATCAAATGAAGTGTGAGTTAAACCCCTGAAGTTGGGAAAAAACACAGGATTAGTATAACGGGTAGATTGGACCTGTATAAAAGAATGGTGATGTCTTCATGTCTTTCATATCCAGATTTCTTCAAGCTATGATCATCTTCCATATGCACTTAATCCTCTTAAATTCTGCTGCAAACAATAACATCTGTCAAATAATACTTATATTCTCACTAATTAGCATTAAATTCCCAAATTGTTCTATAATCTATATCAAAAGCTAATTGAATTTCAATTTCTAAAACTTTGCTATCTGATCTAAAGATCAAAACCCATTTCTAATCACATCATAAAGACGTAAACCTCAATTTGCCGTAATTAGTATCCAATTTCAAAGTGTTCTACATCAATTGAACAGATAACACGAACCATTGATCATGAAGGAGGAGGAAGAAGATCAATCGAATCAACAGACATCTTCGCGATCTCCAGAATTGCAGCTTCTCTAACCGCAGGTGCATCACTGATCAAATCCTCATAAGCAGCTACAAACGCCTCATGCCAGAACCGGGGCAACCCGATCCGACGGCTATTGGTGTACACATCCCACATGTGCTGAACCACCTTCTCTCGCTCCTCGATCTCTTGCTCAAAACCAACAATCACATCAATTCAACCCACAACAACAATCAAACACGAATGATCAAACATTGATGATCAAACAACACGCACAAGAACATCGAGATCGTCGTGAATTGGGGATCCGCCGGAGATGTCGTCGGAGAAACGGTTGAGGTTGCCGACGGAGAAGCGGAGAGTGACGGTGCCGGTTGGTGGTGAATTTGGGTTTGGGGATTAGGGTTTTGTTCCTTTGGTGCGGTGGCACTGTAGCCACCGACCAAAGGGATTAATATGTATATATAATTCTCATGGCCTCGTTTTTCACACTCCTTGTCTTGTACATTGTGCTCCTTGCCTAGAGGGACGTCTCCTTGCCTAGAGAACCGCCAAGCAAGGGATATATGATATATCACATCTCTTCACTTAGGTGGCTGATCCTCGCCTAAGAAGATAAAAATATATATACACTAGCCTAACGTGCCGTGTGTTACACGGATTGAAAAAACTAAAATAACGAATACTTACAATTAGAAATTAAGAACTAATATTAATAATATTCTAATATATAAGAATAATATATAAGAATGATATATAAGGATGTAAAATTTAAGGGATGCAAAATTTTCATTAAAAAAACTTTTCACTATATGAATGACACGTGGCAATAACTTCTTGAGAGTGTGCCATGTGGCAACATATAACTTAAAAGCTAATAATTTATTAAAATATAAAATTGATAAAATATTATAACAAACTTAGCTACAAATGTGAAGAAACATGCCAACTTAAGTTGTATAGTGATTGTATATAAAATTAAATTTTGTTTACCATAATTTTGGTTTAAAATCATTGTACATATATTACAAAATGGCTTTTTATTTTCTTAAAATAAATTATGAGGAATACAAATAATGGTTTTCATTTTAACATTTATTTGAATATAAAATAAAAATGATATTAATTCAAACTTTAGAAACTTTTTATTTTGGGGAAACAAACTAAGAGAAATTTTTAAAGTTTAAATGAGTGTTTAATATGACGACAAGTGGTAATATTTGTTTAAAATTTGACATGTGTCAAAGGGTGTTTAATATGATGACAAGTGCTAAAATCATTTTCTTTTATTATATATAAAGATTGTTGACACGTAAGCAAGGTTTGGGACATGTGGCCGAGGACTTTTTGCCACGTGGGCGAGGATTTATGTGAATTCCACGCCTATGACAAGGGTCAACAATGGTTATGCCATTTTTAGAAAAAAAATAAGTCATTGTCTAGTTTGATAATTTAGTTTAAGCAAAAGGAAAATGTCACAAAATAGTAATCAAGTTTAAAAAGTATTATAATTTAGTCACTCATGCATATTTTAATCAAATTGGACCATCAAATGATTAAATCGAGTTATCATTAAATTTTCTTATGTCAAGTAAGTAACGGTGGAGAAGACGTAGTGGTCACAATTTGCAATATATAAAATTGTATTAAAAAATAAAAAAACATTTTAATTATAAAAAAATAAAAAAGTACCTAAAATTTACGTCAACGTTCCATATCAGCATCAAATAATTGATAAAATGTTATATTAAATTTACGTCAACGTACCTAAAATTGAAAGTGTGCCATGTGACACCATATAACTTAAAAGCTAATAATTTATTAAAACATAAAATGGATAAAATGTTATAACAAACTTAGCTGTAAATATGAAGAAACATGCCAACTTAAGTTGTATTGTGATTGTATATAAAATTAAATTATGAAAAACTAATCTTTTAACATTATGTTTGAAAATTTAGATTTTGTTTACCATAATTTTGGTTTAAAATCATTGTACATATATTACAAAATGGCTTTTTATTTTCTCAAAATAAATTATGAGGAATACAAATAATGGTTTCCATTTTAACATTTATTTAAATATAAAATAAAAATGATATTACTTCAAACTTTAGAAACTTTTTATTTTAGGGAAACAAATTAAGAGAAATTTTTGAAGTTTAAATGAGTGTTTAATATGACGACAAGCGTTAATATTTGTTTAAAATTTGACATGTGTCAAAGGGTGTTTAATATGATGACAAGTGTCAAAATCCTTTTCTTTTATTATATATAAAGATTGTTGACACGTAAGCAAGGTTTGGGACATGTGGCCGAGGACTTTTTGCCACGTGGGCGAGGATTTATGTGAATTCCACGCCTATGACAAGGGTCAACAATGGTTATGCCATTTTTAGAAAAAAAATAAGTCATTGTCTACTTTGATAATTTAGTTTAAGCAAAAGGAAAATGTCACAAAATAGTAATCAAGTTTAAAAAGTGTTATAATTTACTCACTCATGTATATTTTAATCAAATTGGACCATCAAATGATCAAATCGAGTCATCATTAAATTTTCTTATGTCAAGTAAGTAGCGGTGGAGAAGACGTAGTGGTCACAATTTGCAATATATAAAATTGTATTAAAAAATAAAAAAAACATTTTAATTATGAAAAAAATAAAAAAGTACCTAAAATTTACGTCAACGTTCCATATCAGCATCAAAAGATAGAAAAAAATATTTTCTAATTGAAACTAAAAGTATAACATGCTAAAAAACATGTTAAGGCTTTTAATTTATATAAAATATAAAAACTGAGTAACCTAACTAGAACACTTTTAAAACTTGAGTTACATAATTGGAACACTTTTAAAAGTTTGTTACTATTTTACAAAGTGACCCCTTAAGCAAATTTGCATTTTGGTAATTTTTTTTATAAGAAATCAGAGATAAGTAAACCAAAATTCACCAATGATAATTAGTTCAACTGGTTAAAGTGATTTACTCATGATATGTAAATAAATAGAGGTCATGGGTTCAAGTCTCACTCTGAGTAAAATTTTTAGAGTTGAGCTAGAGGGTTTTCTTATCAATGGGTTTCCTCCTGAAGAGGTTGGGGTGCGGTTCCGGCTTAAAAACCAATAGATGAGGCCGATTAAGATAAAACTTATCCTCTAAAATAGGGTTGTACATTTACCGATAAAATAAAAAGTAAACCAAAATTCAAGGGTGTTAGACCAATATAGACCCACATAAGCTGTTCGAATCTGTGAGACAAAATTCAGGTCTAGGTATCAGAGTTAATTAATGCTAATTGCATTTTGGTCCTTTGATTATGTGACTATGACATACAACCTTGTTTATATCTCATACTTATCCATCTCCTAAACTTTAATGATAACTAGTTGGAGGCAAAAGTTTTCAGGTGATTTTCTTTTCAATAAAATATCGTGGATGTGAAAAAGATGGTGGTGGAGATAAAAGTTAATTTTTATTGGTGGATAAAGCATAGATCTCGTATACAGAATGTAAATGAGATATTGTGGTTTAATTTGTACGTTGATATATTGTGGTTTAATTGTGTACGTTGATATATTGTGGTTTAATTGTGTACGTTGGTGTAATCCGCTTCTGCTTTAGCATCTTGCTAGTTGCAGTTAATAAAACTTGTTTGTCTTGCTTTTAAGAAAAAGCTAGTTGGAGACAAACATTCTGATTTAACAAAAAAATGCCAAATAATTGTTAAATTTATAAAATACTTGTCAAGTGTTTTGAGAATTTAGAGTGTTAATCTTACTTGTGTTGCCCTATGTTTGTTTTATTTGATTATTTTGTATGGGTGAGGTGATTCTATAAAATGCATTTTTGTTACAAAGTGTGAGAAGACACAATGAGACTAAAAAAATCACAAAAAAATTATATCTCACAATATAAATCGAATTTTAAAAAATTACTTCGAAGTCTATATTCCTCTCGTCGTCCTCTTTCAAAAATAAATAAATAAAAATTTCATTGTGTTTTTTTATGACACAATGACATTATTATGTCTTTCATAATAACATAATGACGTCACTGTGTCTTTCATAATGACACAATGACGTCACTGTGTCTTTCATAATGACACAATAACGTTATTGTGTCTTTCATAATGACACATTAATAACGTCATTGTGTCTTTCATAATTACACAATGACGTCATTGTGTCTTTCATAAATGACACAATAAAAAACGTTAATTTTTTTTATTTTTTTATTTTCGTTTATTTTTTTTTTCATTGTGACTTTTTAGATCCATTGTGGCTTCTCACAATTCGTAGCAAAAATTTATATTTGAACTTCTTTCATTTTGTATAAATTATTACTTTTATTAAACGCATGTTGTTAATTATATATATTTTTTAATATTTGAGCTTATAATGTTGTTGATCTTCCTTTCTATATATATTTTTTTATATTTGTTATTATCTGATAAACTTGTATATATTGTTGAATTTATTATTAAACGCATGAATGTTACGGTATTTTGTGTGCTCAGAGTGTTGTGTCACTTTCCTTATGTTTGTTTCATTTGATTAATTTGTATATGAATCCATTAAACGCATGGATGTTACGACATTTTGTGACTTCAAATGTTGTCTCACTTTATATGTATGATATTTGTCTCATCTGCCGTTAAAAAAATGCCCCTTTAATTTATTAATAATTTGTATTAAATAATACAGAATATAATTATCATGTTCATTTAGCGAAACATGAAATAAATCACAAAAAGAATCCTTATTGTTCTTCGTTTGTATTCTTTTTTTTACCTTCTATTGAAAATAAATTTAAATTTTTTGCAACAAGAAGTTGTTGGTTCAATAGTTAATAACTTCACTACATTTATCTGTAAATCCAACTACCCTTGTTGGTTTTGGGTCCTTTTTTATTTATTATGATCATACCATTCTCCTTATAAATATTTGTACACCCTATTTTCTATTTACCATAGTTACATCTCAAACTATTATTTCACTCAATCTAAAATATTTTGTGCTTTAGTTTAACAATGGCTGCAAGGATGATCATGACTAGACTCATCTTTTGCACTTTGGCTCTTTCGATGATCGAGCTCTCAATGTGCTATCTCTTGAAAAGCTCGGTTACATGTCTCGACTGTCCACCTAATTCTGACCTCGCAGGTTCGTTTCTTGACGTGAAAATGATCTTAAAACTTATATATATTTTCTTAAAAACTTGTATATGTGTTGCTTTCATTTTGAATTCCAAAAAAACCTATATGGATTTGAGATCTTGATCTTTTTAACTTATACGTAACATCCTGTCTATAACAACTACAAGAGCAAATTAAAGTTTTGTCGAGTATGTTTAATGCAGTTACTATAATATATAACTTACAAACTTTGTATATTACTCAACTACTTATAAAAATATAAGCATCAATCTTCAAAATTTTGGGTTCACCTTGCCTGCACGAAGTACAAGTCAATATGCATAATGTACAAGTAATTAAAGCATACTTCTCACAACTTCTTTACTTAATTAACCTACCCACAGGAATAAAGATACTAGTCAAGTGCAACCAAGTGAAAAACTTAGCCATGGCTACAACCAATGAGCATGGTGTGTTTGAGACCCAACTACCATCACCCAATTGTCAAGCCAAGATCTTGGGTGGACCCAAACAACTCTATGTTTCAAAAAACACCATGGTCACTAGCATCATGAAGGCTCATGAGACTGACCCCTACACCACATCTCAACCATTGAGCTTCTATACATCTTGCCCTTTGTCACAAACCCATGATGGGAAATGTGGGACCCATAACAATATTGCGATCGGGAGGGATGTCGGATCCTCGAAGACCGTTGATCTGCCGCTACCGAGAGAATGGGGATTGGCGCCGTCTAGCTATTATGCCCCTTCGTCCCTATCATCGGCATCCCGTGATTTGGTCTTGAATTTAGGGCATATATATGTTTTATTTTAATGCAAAGGTTTGTATGTATGTCTCATAAAGTACGTTGATGTTTAGCTTTGTTTTTATGTTGTAGTATAAAGCTATATATATGTGTGTGTTAAGTTGCTTTTATATATAGATATGTAATAATAATAATAATTAACGGGTGTATAATATGTTTAAATTCTCAAGTAATTAATATTTGTTTGTTATACGAACCTCCCCTATTTTAATGAAGTTTTATCTCTCTATTTAGTGAAGTTCTAAAATACCTCACCCGAACTGTTAATCAATAGTGTAAATGATTAATGTGTCATGTACACAAAAGAAATAGTATAATACAGCTTGGAGGTGATGAAATGAGTCAATATTATTGACTTTTATTTAGTTTCATGTTTTTTTAATCAAAATAAAATTTATATAATTTAATACTGTAAAAAAAAAATTATACCATAAAATCAAAAGATATATTGGCTTTCAATTGAGTATAATTTTAGTACATATAATTTATAAAAAAAAAGCTTTTTTTTAAGAATAGGTTGGTTTGTTGTGCATAATATATAGCTTACGATATCTATGTAATAGTTAGGGGGTGTTTGGCAGCCTCTTAATCAGCCTCTTAATCAGCCTCTTAATGGTTAAGATGTTGAATGGTTTAACACTTAATGGTTCAGACTGTTTGTTTCGCGAGCAAATGTCTGAATGGTTAAGACATTTGCCTCTGAATGGTTAAGCATTATACTAATGTTGAATTGTTAAGAGGTCTAATGCTGAATGGTTAAGACTCTTATCAGAATTGGTCTGATATTTGCATTTGAATAGTTAAGCGATATACTAGCTCTTAATGGTTTATACCTCTTAATTATTCAACACTTAATGGTTCAGATCTCTTATTGGTTCAGCACTTAATCATTCAGATATTATCAAACAACCCCTTAACAAACATACGTATACGTGGGTTATTATATGTCAAACTCAATACTTAAGGGGTAGTGTGGTTCTTACCATTTCAGTAGAAGAAAATAGAATTTGAATACCATATGTTAAATTAAGCAAATGAAGTTTGATGAAACTCAAATATGTCAAAGGAATTATAATATGTGACACGTTTAATTGATAAAATAATTATATTTATTTTGTAAATTTTGTGATGACATCAACAGCGGTAGTGACAACGACAATAGTGATAGTGGTGGTGGTACGTAATATCGTCGTCAATGTTAGTGATGATGTTTTCAAATCTATTAAGAGACTAGTGCCATTTAAAACTCAATAGAACTATTAAATGTTAGGAAAATATATTGCATAGTGCCATAGTGATCGTACAAAACTATCAAACAAGTAACAACTTTATCATTCCATCATCAACCAAACTAATAGAAACAATATTATCTTTTATATATAATACTAACCTATTTAATTTGGTTCCTTTTCTAAGAAGACACTCACGTACTTTCAACCATCCTAAGTCACGAGATTGTTAAGTTTTAAGCGAAAATGGTATCTCGGTTTTCATGGCAAGTAAGTGAGTCGATAATCAGTGTCGGATCCCTGATGTCGTAGAGAAAAAGAACAACTTTTTACACCAATTGAATTTGATGGTTACAAGCTCAACAGATTTTGATACAATTAATACGATTTAATAACCCCACAAGTATTCTGATGTTTTTGGTGTCATGGAGGTCACTTTTATGATGCAAGCATTTATGTCTCACCAAACTGCATAAAGAGTGCTTTGAAAATAGGAGTTACTAGTCCGTTGAATCAGTCAGCGTAACAACCAAGCAAGTCGATCAGATCTAAAAATTAACTTCAATTTCATACAACAATTGTAGAAACCAAACAAATCATGAGTTTTATACACTAGCCTCACCTTAAGTTTGCCGTTTAAAAGTGATATATTATAGTTTATAAACTGTAAATTGCAAATGTAATTTGTACTTTGAGGTCATGTTAGTGATTTACATGGTATGTGAAACAAATATCCAAAACCAAAAACACCTCCAAAACTTAACCCTTGGACAAAGTACATATTCCCATTTATTATCGTAAGAGTAAAATGTCATTTTCGTCTCTAACCTTTTGTTGAATTCGTCAATTTAATCAAACTTTTTTTGGTCATTTTAGTCACTGTAGTTTACCAAATATTGTCATTTTCATTAACTCCATTAACTCCGTTAAATATGAGGGTATTTTAGTCTTCTAATTGGATAATTAGGGTGTTGAAAAATACTAAAATACACTCATATTTAACTGAGATCTTAACGGAGTTAGTGAAGTGAATGAAAATGACAACATTTGGTAAACTACAGTGACCAAATTAAAAAACAAGTTTTTGAATTGAAATGACAAATTTAACAAAATGTCATAGACAAAAATAGCATTTTACTCTTGTTGTAATTTACTAATATTATTTTTCTATTAAAATAAATTTAGAAATTAAAAACGCTTCGTGTTTATGAATCGATGTTGGATCTTTATTAAGAGAATGAAATGTTCGATTCTACTTCATACAAACGCGTTGTCGATCCCCTCATGAAACTCGGTAATTGTTTCTTATCTATATAGTCATTTACCTGTAATTGTTTCTTATTAGCAAAACTAAATTACATAATTGTGTACTTCCTATACAAACACGCGACTATGTACATTTTGGTTTCACAGTCGTATAACTTGTTGTAGCTCAACAACACACAACATGCATGTTACAACTTTAAACCTGGAAATTATTTTCATCTTATAATTAAAGTTTTAGTTCTTTATCTGAAAAACAAAAGCGTCTTTTATGTTCGTTACATTATCACAATTTAAGTCTTTTTCACTATAATAGATGACTATATTTAAAACTTGAGACAAAATACAATCATAAAGGATGGTTTTTTTTGTTATTTTCATAGTTTAGGCCTGAAAAATAAATTTAGGGTTAAATCAAAGTATTAAAAATGTATTTTACTCAAATAAAAAAGTATTAGGGTGAGGTTATTATACAAAGTGTATTTTTGCTACAAAGTGTGAGAATACACAATGAGTCTAAAAAAGTTACTAAAAAAATTATATCTCACAATCTAAATCGAATTTTAAAAAAGTACTTCAGATTCTTTGTTCCTTTCGTCGTCCTCTTTCAGAAAAAAATAAAAAAAAATAATTAATTGTGTCTTTTATGACACAATGGCGTCATTAGGTCTTTCATAAATGACACAATAAAAAAATGTTAATTTTTTATTTTTCGTTTATTTTTTCTTAGTGAGGACGGCTAAGGGAACAAAAGCTCGGAATTACTTTTTGAAATTCGATTTAAATTATAAGATATGATTTTTTGGTGACTTTTTTTACTCATTACGTTTTCTCAAATTTTATAGTAAAAATACACTTTATATTTGAACCTATGCTGTAACTTGTTGGTTGTTACTATGTTCGGAGAGATTCATGTTTGATGGGCTTTTGTTATGTGGACGGAGCCACGGAGGTAATAATAATGGATGTTGTTGACTACTTGACTTGTTGGACAAAGATTAATACAACACCAGATGGGCTTTTGTTTAATTGGTGGGCTACAATCCAGTCAATTGGGCCCTACCATCGATTGGAAAAAAGAGAGATTTATAGGGTTGAAATAAAGAGGGAGCCCACGAAAGATTGATGGGCTTTTTGAGGGTTTTGCTCTTTAGGAATTGGTTAGCAAGAGGGCCCAAGAGTTTCAAGAATGACAATCTTTTCTTTTTGATTATGATCGGCTAGTTTGTTTTCTATGATCATGACTCGGAGTACGGCTTAGATACCTCGTTTAACTTTGATGTATTGTATTTTTATTTGACACTTGAATATCTACTGTGATCATTAAATTCGTATTTATTCTTGTGATATGTTGTGGTTATGTTAATTAAAGTTAGTCAATTAAACAATATGTATTATGTCTATGTAACTAGACGAATACTTCATCAAACATCTTGTTAAAAGTTGCAATCCAACTTAGTTGAATATTAATTGTGTTTGGACATTGGACCGTGTTTTAATTAAATGCATGAGATTTTATTTCGTTTTAGTGTGATTGATTTTTGCGGTGATTCGATAGATGGGTTATAGTACACCACCCAATTGTGTCTGGTACACTCTAGTTTGTTTAGTTAAGGTTCGGAGCGGTTAGGGTGTAAGTACATGGATCGTATGCTAGGTCAGTGGTAGGATACTAGGATCAAAATAAGCTATGACTATGTATATTGTTAAATATTGTTATTGCATATTGAGTCTTGTAATTAAGTAACCAAATTTAAAACCTAAAGTGATCGTTTGTTAATCGTCAGCTTTTTAAGTGTTCTTGCTTCTTAATTTCGGTAGTTCATATATATTTAGTTTAATTCAAACCTCCAAATCCAATTTTGCATTTGTTTTTATAATCAATCAAAACTTATATTACTAACCAGATGTTAGTTGTGAATAACACCCTATTTACCCTAGCTACGTAGGTTATTTAGATTTTTGATTGACTTAATGACGGTCATCAATTTATTTATTTTTTAAATTGTGCATTCTGTGGTCGGACTATAGTGTTGAAGGAAACTAGCGAGTAGGTGATGGGTTGGGATGAGCTTCTCACTTTCTTAAAAAAGAGAGGTAAGTATAATAGTAATTTGGTAAATACTTAACATAAGTTTTGAAGTCAATTAGTGAAAGATACTAGAAGTATTACAACAATATGAACAATATGGACCATATGTGTAATTTTCAAAAGCTTGCAAAAAAATAATAATAATAATACAACATACCATATAAACCACTCATGTAATTAAATTTAATAATATATGTATTTCAATTACACGGTTTAAAAGACTTTGTACTAAAAGCGAAGTAGTTTATGTTTCTTTCTTAGTTTATATTTTAAATTGTATTTGTTATCCTCGTATAAATAAAAAAACAATTAAAATCGACCCATATAATAAATACATGATTTTAAAATAATCACTTTCTATTGCAACCACCTTTTGTTCTCTTTAAAGTGGAACTAGTTAACAACGTAAACAACTCCCCTTTTATTCTATAATATGCAAGTACAAGCACTTCACTTACTCTTTAATCAACCAAAACGAACCCACCAACTACATTATACATAATAAATACTTAAACACATATACATACACACATATATATACCCCAACATCTTTAGGATATTTTCATCAAGCATTTTGCATATACATTCAAGAACAGCATAGTTCACTTGACAAATATCCTTAATTAACTACCTCAATGGATTCAAGTCGTTCTGGAAAAGAAAGTGGTGATATCGCGATCCCTGTGAGGGAGGTTAAGTCCTCCAAGTCCGGGAAGGGTGCACCACCAGTCGCGGTGCCAGCCACCGTGAGGCTCGGCCAAGTGCCGCCAGCGGCGGGGTGGAAGAGAGGTGTTGGCATTATTGATCTAATTCTAAGAGTACTTGCAATTGCTGCTACTCTTGGTGCGGCTGCGGTTATGGGAACCACTGATCAGGACCTACCGTTTTTCACTCGGTTTTTCCAGTTTTCAGTTGGCTATGATGATTTCCCTACATTCACGTAAGTTAATTATGACCTCTTTTGTGAAAGAAAACACAATGATGTCCAATTATTTTATAAAGAACATGATATGTGACAAGTTAATAAATGATTTTTGAGCTTTTATGCAGGTTTTTCTTGGCTGGAAACGCGATAACATGTTCATATCTCGTGTTATCTTTGCCTTTCTCGATAGTTTGCATCGTTCGGCCACATATCGTAGGTGCTAGGATGTTGCTCCTGGTTTTAGACACGGTAATTTTTCACGATTAATAGTTTAGTAACATGGATTAGTGAAAATGAACATTTGAGTAAAGTATTCTTTAAAATAAGCTAAATTGAATGGTAGAAATGGTTTAAAATAACTTTGACCGGTCAAAACTAACATGTTTTAAAATTTTCTGAACTTATTTTGACATGTTAATCAACTACGCCAATCTGTTTAATTACTTTGTCACATTCTTTTAATAGTATAATTTTGGTTATTCAGTTAGCGTTGGCTTTGACCCTTTCGGCTGCTTCCGCGGCTGCTGCTATCGTCTACTTGGCACACAATGGAAACCCCGGCACCAACTGGCCAGCGCTTTGCAACCAGTTCAATGAATTCTGCCCACGTGTTAGCGGTGCAGTGGTGGGTTCCTTCCTAGGAGCGCTCATTTTGGCGGCCTTGGTGGTGCTGTCTGCCATTGCTCTCCGAGGGAACTAGCTGCAAATATATTGTGTGATCACTTTCAGATCGAAATTGTTTTTGTTTTTGTTGTGTTATTGTGATTGATTGTTGAAGATGTTTGGGTGTTTTGTGTGGAAATTGTAACAAGCGTAATTATGTCATTACACAATAGTTAATTGTAATTTACTACAATTTCTGTTTATAGAAGAAAAAAAAAACTAAAACATTTCTTTTTATATACCAGGGATCTAAATGAAATAAGCTACTCATGATAATCTCGTTAAAAGTTTGATTTAAGCCAACCTTATGTAAGCTTAAGGCTAACTCGAAGCTTACTTGGTGAATGAGTTCGAGCATCATATACCAAGGGTCACTAGGTTTAAATGGTACATGACTTTATCATTTATATAAACAAGAAATATCTCCACGCGCGCTGTGCGGGTAATTACACCACAGTCTTAAATATGAAAGCTAGAATACAAAAAAAATATATCTAAACGGCTATCACTACGATTTAAAACCCGAATACATCGAATAACTTGGTGGATCAAAAAATAATAAATCATTAACGCACACTAATATTTATAAATGACAATTTATGTTCGTTTTATCCACTTATCTTTTATGATGAAAATTAAATAAATAGGTAGTTAAAACAATTTTTAATTAATACTTCACTTTTTATATAAACTAAATAAAAAAAGATCAAATATGAAAACCAAAAAGTTTTTGTGGCTAAAACACAGAAGCTAAAACACAGAAGCTAAAACTTCCTTGTATGTAGAGGTGGTAAAAAAAACCGGTTTCCGAACCGGTTCGGTCAAAAAAACCGGAACCGGTTTTTGACCCAAACCGGTTTTGCCCAAACCGGTTCCAACCCGGCCCAAACCGCCGGTTCCTATGCGGTTTTAGGTGTTGGTGGTTCAAACCGGTTTAGAAACCGGTCCGGTTTTAAACCGGTTTCAAATCGGTATTCAAACCGGTTCCCAAACCGGCCCCCAAACTGTAAAGCCCCGATCCCGGGAACCCTACAGTCGGTTCTTCATTGCATATATTTACATAAAACAACGCATATGTTATATGATCATAACTTTACAGTTGAGCAGTTGCAGCGGAAACATTAAATCATAAGCTTTTACTATGAATACTTTTACCATTTAATACAACGTAGTCCATTTACAAAACATCTGTAGTTGCATTACATTACAAAAGCGCTATTACAAGCTTTCTTTACATTGCCTAGCTATACTATGATTGCTGCTGATGCATAAGAAAACGAGGATAATCTCGTTTATTCGAATCCTCAGCAATCATAGGGTCATACAGCGACCTCTACCGAAAGAGAATAATAAAAAGAAAATATATCCTTCTTCATTAAGAAGATATTCAATTCAAATATATATTTTTCTTCATAAAGAAGATTTCTTAAATAATCCTGCTTATCAGAATTATCAAGAAATCTTGCACTTGCATGCAACATGATGTGTTGCGCGCATTACGGGCCCACAACACATGATATGGC
Organism: Flaveria linearis; assembly: GCA_024085815.1. Lineage (NCBI taxonomy): Eukaryota > Viridiplantae > Streptophyta > Magnoliopsida > Asterales > Asteraceae > Flaveria > Flaveria linearis. The sequence goes on from CM044009.1 coordinate 78,909,425, forward strand.
AGCATAATCAAAAAGTGAATGCCATCCCAAAAGAGCTGAGTAGCCGCCTCGTGCCATCCTCAGCAACACTACCTGCGAACTGTGTGAACAAATAACGTACTGTATATGCGAGCACGCATCAACTGTGTGAACAAATAACGTTCGTTCTCTGTACTATATGCCTTGTCTGTAACTTTATCTTTATGTTTCACTTTCTATGTGGACCAGTGAGCGATGTCCCAACTATATGCGCGATGGGAGAATGGATGTTGGGCCATCTATATGCCCCGAAGGGCCAACTGTGTTCCCTCGAAAGGGCTATGTGTATTCCCCCGAAGGGTTCAACTGTATCCCCCGAAAGGGCTATGTGTATTCCCCCGAAGGGTTCAACTGTATCCCCCGAAAGGGCTATGTGTATTCCCCCGAAGGGTTCAACTGTATCCCCCGAAAGGGCTATGTGTACTATGTACAAGGCCGACCCGAACATCCGGGGCACGCCACAAGGTCCTGCCAATCTCAATTGATTGACCCTGTGTGCGTCAATGGGTAGCTAGCCCGCAACACAGTTGAGCTAACGACACATAGTCGTGTAACTCCTATAGGCTTGCAAGACTTGTTACTTTTATTAATGTTCCTTTCTCTGTCTTTGTTACTCTTTCTCTGTACTTTACATAATACTTTCATTTCATCAATTAGTGATAACACGTAATACTATGGAGGGATAAACATGCATCAAATCAAGGAACATCGATATTTACAGATCATCAGTATTCACCATCTATCATGGCAACGTCATACCTAGCACACATACATCATACATTCACTTCTTTATTAATTCACATCAGCCCTATTCGGGCGACTGGACATACACCAGTCGCATGGCCTCCATGCGACTGAGTCATGCGAATGGGCTTCTATGCGACTGAATCCTCAGTCGTGCGTCTGTACTACTATGCGAATGGGTCTATGCGACTGAACCCTCAGTCGTGCGTCTGTACTACTATGCGAATGGGTCTATGCGACTGAACCCTCAGTCGTGCGTCTGTACTACTATGCGAATGGGTCTATGCGACTGAACCTTCAGTCGTGCGTCTGTACTACTATGCGAATGGGTCTATGCGACTGAACTATTCTGCGATTGGGCTTATGCGACCGAAACCCTCGATCGCATAGCCTATCGGGCGACTGAGGCTCAATCGTGCGTTTGAACCTCAATCGGGCGATTGGACATCAACTGACACTCATTCGGCCGAATGGCCCTTCAGTCGCATAACCCTAACTGGGCAGCGACTGGAGTTCTTCATGAACAGCAGTCGCGAACCCCCACACCCAAACTCGTCTTAAACCTGTTTTTAACCCAAATTGACCCTCCCAAACCTCAGGGATTCATACTAGGACATCATACAAGCATGTGTAAGTCCTAAATCATACTTTAATCACATTATCTAAGATTTCATCAAATGGGTCAAATACACATTTTATAAAACTAGGGTTTATATGTGATCCAGCCCCAAAATCAGTTGAAAACATGTAAATGAGGGGTCCTAGAACTCACCTTAACAGGTAGAAGTTGATGAGCTTCGATTTAGCTTGCTTCTTGACAGATTCGGAGCTCGGACAGCACTTCCCCTCTCTTCTTCTCTGCTCTCTGTCGCTCTCTGCTCCTTTCCCGACTGAAATTTGGGAAGGAGAATGGAGCTACTCCCCTTTTATACCCGTAGCTCATTCGCATCTGGTCCAGGGGCGACTGGACCTTCAGTCGCATCAACACTATGCGATTGGACCCCAATCGCACGTGTTCCATACGGCTCATACTTCATTCGGGCGGTTGAACTCCAATCGTGCGGTTGAGCTTCAATCGGCCGAATAGCCATGCGGTTGACCTCCAGTCGCATAAATCACAGGCGACTGAGGCTCAGTCGCATAGCCTACCAAATAGTCAAACTTCGGGTGTTACAAGTCCACCCCCCTTATTTTAGGTTTCGTCCCCGAAACCTGTCATTCCTCGAACAATCGTGGGTAATGCTGCCTCATTTCTTCTTCAGTTTCCCACGTCGACTCGGATCCCTTCCTGTGCCGCCATTGTACACGCACAAGGGGAACCACTTTATTTCTCAACCTCTTCTCTTTGCGATCTATGATCGCCACTGGTTGCTCTACATAATTGAGCTTTTCGTCTATCTCGATATGATCCAGTGGAACGACCATGTCTTCGTCCGCCAAACACTTCCTCAGATGAGACACGTGGAAAGTCGGGTGGATTCCACTTAGTTCATCTGGCAGATCTAACCTATAGGCCACCTCTCCTACTCGAGCGATGATTCGGAAAGGGCCTATATAACGCGGACTCAACTTGCCTCGTTTCCGGAACCGAATGATACCCTTCCAGGGCGAGACCTTCAACATAACCCGATCTCCCACCTGGAACTCAATCGGCCTACGTCGTTTATCGGCATACGACTTTTGTCGGTTTTTGGCCGCCTTCATATAAGCTTTAATTCTTTCGAGCTTTTCAGTCGTAGCCTCTACCACTTCGACGCTTCCCAATTCTTTCTGAACAATTTCACCCCAACAAACGGGGGTCCTGCATCTTCTACCGTATAACATCTCGTAAGGTGGCATGCCAATACTAGCATGATAACTGTTGTTGTACGAGAACTCAGCTAACGGTAGATGGTCATCCCAACTTCCCCCGAAGTCGATAACACATGCCCGAAGCATGTCTTCCAAGGTCTGAATGGTCCTTTCCGACTGACCATCAGTTTGAGGATGATAAGCCGTGCTGATATGCAACCTCGTCCCCATGGCATCGTGGAATTTCTTCCAGAATTTGGATGTAAACCGGGTGTCGCGATCAGACACAATTGACACCGGTACACCATGACGAGTCACGATTTCTTTGATGAAAAGATCGGCCAACCTTTCGGACGAATATGTCTCCCGCATCGGTAAGAAGTGAGCACTCTTCGTCAATCGATCCACAATCACCCAGATCGTATCATACCCTTTCGGGGTAAGTGGCAGCTTTGTGATAAAATCCATGGTGATGTGTTCCCACTTCCATTCCGGGATGTCCAAAGGTTGAATCTTTCCATACGGCTTCTGGTGCTCTGCCTTTACCTGCAAACACGTGAGGCATTTACTCACATACTCCACCACATCACGTTTCATACCCGGCCACCAGTAATCTTTCTTCATATCTTGGTACATTTTGGTAGCACCGGGATGAATGGAGTATCGAGACTTGTGAGCTTCATCCAAAATCTTCATTCGCAGATCCCCAAGACGAGGAATCCACATACGCCCAAACCGAGTTCTAACACCCGTTGTGTTCTCACCCAACTCCGCGACCAGACCTCTCATTCGTTCAGAGTTAAGATGTTCGTCTTTCAAAGCCTCATCTTGGAACTCCTTGACCTGTTTCATTACGTCGGAGGTCATGATTAGCTGGTACACCTCCACCCAGATTGGCTCGGGCCTCTCCTTTCGGCTAAGGGCATCAGCCACCACGTTAGCTTTGCCCGGGTGGTAATGGATTTCACAGTCGTAGTCTTTTATTAGTTCCAACCACCGTCTCTGCCTCATATTCAGATCCTTCTGCTCGAAGAAGTACTTCAAGCTTTTGTGGTCCGTAAAGATGGTGCACTTCGTCCCGTATAAATAGTGCCGCCAAATCTTCAACGCGAAAACCACAGCTGCCAGCTCCAGGTCATGAGTAGGGTAATTAACCTCATGAACTTTCAGCTGTCGGGATGCATAGGCTATCACTTTTCCTCTCTGCATTAATACACACCCCAACCCCGAGTAGGAGGCATCAGAATAAACCACCAAATCTTCACTCCCCTCGGGTAACGCCAATACTAGAGCTTGGGTCAATCTCGTCTTCAGTTCTTCCGGGTCAACTTTGTCAGTGGAGAAGCAATTTTGGAAAAGTCTTGGATGAACCTTCAGTAGTAACCCGCCAAACCCAAGAAACTATGGATCTCGGATGGCGTCTTTGGAGACTTCCATTGCATCACTGCTTCCACTTTCGCCGGATCAACCATAATCCCATCCGGATTTACCACATGACCCAAGAATTGAACTTCACGCAACCAAAATGCGCACTTGGAGAATTTTGCATACAATTTCTCCCTTCTCAACGTTTCCAGAACTTCGCGAATGTGACCGGCATGCTCAGTCTCGTTCTTCGAATAAATCAAGATGTCATCAATGAATACAATCACTGATTTATCCAACATCGGCCGGCACACCCTATTCATCAGGTCCATAAAAGCAGCTGGCGCGTTGGTCAAACCAAAAGACATAACGAGGAACTCATAATGACCGTAGCGCGTACGAAAAGCTGTTTTAGGGATATCCTGCTCCTTCACCTTCAGTTGATGGTAGCCTGATCGAAGATCTATACGTGAAAACCAACTAGCACCCTGAAGTTGATCAAACAAGTCGTCGATCCTCGGCAAGGGGTATCTGTTCTTTACTGTCAGCTTATTCAACTCGCGGTAGTCGATGCACATCCTCATACTACCGTCCTTCTTCTTTACAAACAGGACCGGAGCACCCCAAGGCGAGATACTCGGTCTAATGAACCCCTTATCCAGCAGCTCTTGTAACTGCTCCATCAACTCTTTGATCTCTGTATGGGCCAATCGGTATGGTGCTTTGGCAACAAGTTGGGCGCCTGGTATCAGATCAATCTGGAACTCGATCTCTCTGTCAGGTGGCAATCCCGATAAGTCTTCCGGGAACACGTCTGGGAACTCACACACAACCGGAACATCAGACAGTTGTGGTGCTGGCTTCTCTACATCTTTCACATAACATAAATAGGCGTTACATCCACGCCTCATATATTTCCCCGCCACTGCCATTGAGATCACCTTCGGAATCGTAGTAACCCGATCCCCATAAACTGTCACTGGACTACCGTCAGGCGCTGTCAAACTGATCATCTTCTTGCGACACACAATGTTCGCCTCGAAATCTGCCAACCAATCCATTCCAAGCACCAAATCGAAACCGCCTAACGTCATCGCAAAGGGTTTAACTGGGAATTTGTGACCCTCCAGTTCTACATCGCAACCCTCAATTACCTCTGAAATCCTGGTGGTTTTACCTATAGCAGTCTCTACATCAAACGGCACATCCACACGCCTACTACTAACGGGCAATTTGGCACAAAAAGCAGCAGAAATGAAACTCCTACTGGCACCCGAATCAAATAATACAGAGGCTAAAGTTTGGTTCACCAGAAATGTACCGGACACTACATCGGGGTCCGTCCTCGCCTCTTCCTGCGTCATCGTAAATGCCCTGGCGCTCGCTTTCGACCCTTCACCCCCTGTCTTCTTCACGTCGGAACCCTCAGATCTCGGCTTCTTGCAGTCTTTATTCATATGACCACTTTCCCCACAGTTAAAGCACCTCATCCCTTTACACTCTTTGGCCATATGACCGGGCTTTCCACACTTGAAACATACATTCAGCCCCCATCTGCACTCGCCACCGTGCTCTCGCCCACACTTCCCACACTTTCTCGACCCTGCATGTCACACCCCGACCGATGGCGGAATCATCGAGGCGGACGAATGTGAATCGATTGTTCATAGCACAAGGTAATAAATACGTTGAAATAACATTTAATAATCATTTATTTATTGAATAATGTCATTCAAGTCACACATTACAACGCAATTAAATATAACCATGAAATATAATATTGTCTTCTTTATTTTTGACTAGGTCCAATCCTATATGAGCAGAGAGAATTCCACTAAATAGCATTTCCTGAAATCATGTGAAAAAGTAACGAGTCAGCTAGAGAATTAGCCGGTGAGTAATCACAGGTTTAAACACACACAAATTTTGATTGAATAACTTGAAAACAATTCAATTCACATGGTAATGTTATAACTGTCATGCAACAATGTATCATAAATGACAAACAACACGATCAAACCTAATGACTGAATTGACTCGGTCCTCAGACGGAGCCTTATAGAATGTATGATTCCGGTTTCAATCACCACGCGACTAAACAAATGGGGTGGGTTGTCAAACCAATAGATCTATCATTGTTACCGTGGTTGTGTGAATTAATGATCATGTTATCAAGTTTATCTAAATACGAACACATAATTGCAAGTAAATAACATAACACGTATTGAATTGAATATTAGTATGAAATAGAATAAAATGTATAAACATGTTGCGTATGATATCACATGATTTCCCCAAATAATAAAACATAAAAATGGGCAATGAATACTCACTTGGTATAGCAATATGGTTTGAATAATATGCAAGATTAGACAATGACGGTTTCCTCACGGATTTGACCTAAGGAATGGTGTTTTAAATTAAAACAATATAATGATTGAAGAATAAATGTGAATTAAGGTTTCAATTGGGGTTTGTGGAGTTATAGAAAAGTGTTATATCTCATTTGATATATTGGTTAAATAAAACTAGAATAAAATATTTGAATAATGATAATAAGTAATTAGTTAAATAGAATTATAAAATGATTTAAGTAACATTTGGAATCAAGTATGATACATAAATAAATAATTTTTAATGATTAATTATTCATAACTTGATCAAAACAATTCATTTATATTTGATTCAAAATAGCTTAAAAAAAATTTAGGATGTTCAAATAGATTAAATATGTTTTTATAACATTTATTTTTATTAAAAGATAACAAATATGTAATTTATACCCTTTAGAATTTTAAAAAAATTAATTAATAATTTCATGGAATAGGTTTAACTAACAAGATAATTTTTATATTAGTTTAATAATATATTAAAAATTTCTGGAATAAAATGATTTGAAAATAACTAGCAAAAAATTGATTGTGTTGGACCAGGGTCGAACCCGGGTCCCCTTTGTGTGAGGGGCGTGATTTACCAGTTGGGCAGAAGCCCATGATCTGATAAAACTCAGATTTTAAACCTTAAAAACCATAATTAAGTATTTCCCCCAAATTTAACATGAACCCTAATTGCAGAATCATCGAATTGAACAAGAATTCGATGTTGATAATCTAATTGAGCATAGGGCTTTTGATTATCATGTGTAAACGAGTGTAATCATATGTCTAATTACCTGAATTGAGATTGATTTGATAAAGAAAAGAAGAACTAGGTCGCGACGGGTGAATAGTTGATTCGAGCTGTTGTTGTTGATCAAAATCGAATTAATGGCACAGAGAGCTTCTAGTGAACCAAATGATCAAAAGCCCCTAAATAAAATCTGTTGAGATTGTCTCGAATGTGGAATTCGACCGGTTGCAGGTCGCGAGGGATGATGAAGGTCGAAATCGATGAAGATGTGATGTATAATCGAAATTGAGTGTACAGAAACGTTGGGAATGTTGATTAGAAACGTTGCCCTCTATTATATAGATTCAATTGCACCAGTTTCACATCGGACGAGTTAATGGATTCGGGTTCGTGTGTTTCAACTTGCATCAATGGTTGAATGGTGTTTTCAATTGAAATTAACAGCAGGATTCCGTTTGAATGATTAGAATTACGTTAAGGATCGACTAATTAATTCATTTGATTATTGTTGTTACGAAATTGATTAAGAATTTCAGTTAGAATCATTCGGTTTGAATTTGAACACTCCAAACGGTCGTTTCTTCGAATTAATGTGAGTCATATGTTCGAATCAAGCTCGAGACTAGGATTAACGGTTCGATTGGCTTAATGTGGGTCTTATGGGTTGATTTCGATGTCGCCGGAGACGGCCCGAAGGTTGGCCGGAGATGGTTACGGGACACAGGGGGGGGTTTGGGTTTGATTTGAAAATTTACACTTTTGGCCCCTGAATTTTGAAATACTTATTATTTTATAACCAAACCTTTTAAAATAAGGTTTCAGTAATTACAGTTTGGACCCTACACTTCATTAACTCCAAAGTTAAATGGTTATTCAAATTATTTAGAAAAATACTATAAAGATTATAAGTAAAGTATTTATTAGTTAATTGTTTAAATGATTAAATTCTTGTGATAAATAATATCTTTATATAATAACACATAATTATGTGTATATATATATATATGTATATATATAGATATATATATATGTATATATATATGTATATATATATATATATGTATATATATATATATAATTATGTGTATATATATATATATATGTATATATATATATATATGTATATATATATATATATGTATATATATATATATATGTATATATATATATATATATATATATATATATATATATATATATATATAACCTCATGAATGATACATAAAACTTCATTATTAATTAAATGAGTATAATAGATGAAAATTTTAATAATATTCACAAAATTTGTAAAATATTACATTATTGTTTTTGAATCACTAGCACAAATCGAAATAGTAAGGTAATGTGTTTAACTAATCCAATTGGCCCAATGGGTTCGGGTTTATATTTTCTAAAATGGGCCGAATGTTACAGTCTCCCCTACTTTAAGGAATTTCGTCCCGAAATTTGATCACGAGGAGGCTGCGATAAAAAGGTGAGGATACTTGGATTTCATTTGGTCTTCACGCTCCCAAGTGAACTCTGGGCCACGTTTAGACTCCCAACGAACTTTGACGATAGGTATTCGGCTACGCTTGAGTTGTTTGATTTCACGGTCCATGATCTCCACAGGCCTTTCGATAAAGTGCATGGATTCATCAATTTGAACTTCGTCGAGTGGAATGTGGAGGTTCTCATCAGCAAGGCATTTCTTGAGGTTGGAAACATGAAATGTTGGGTGAATGTTGCTGAGTTCTTGAGGCAGTTCAAGCTTGTAAGCTACTTTCCCAATACGCTCAAGCACTTTGAATGGACCCACATAACGAGGTGCTAGCTTCCCTTTCTTCCCAAAACGGATCACCCCTTTCCAAGGTGATACCTTTAGGAGCACGAGATCACCGACGTTGTATTCCATGGGTTTCCGTCCCTTATCAGCGTAATGCTTCTGACGATTTCTAGCAGCCAGCAAGTTATCACGAATCTTGTGGATCTTATCGGTTGATTCCTGAATCAGTTCAAGACCGGTGATTTGTGCATCTCCTATCTCAGACCAACATATGGGAGATCGACACTTACGACCGTACAAAGCTTCAAATGGTGCCATTTGGATACTTGTATGGTAGCTGTTGTTGTATGAAAATTCGATTAACGGTAGATGAGAATCCCAAGAGCCACTAAAGTCAATGACACACGCTCGAAGCATATCCTCGAGAGTCTGTATTGTTCTTTCAGTCTGCCCATCGGTTTGAGGGTGATAAGCTGTGCTGAGATTGAGTCGGGTTCCCAGAGACGATTGAAGACTTTGCCAGAAATGGGAGATGAATCGACCATCACGATCGGAGATAATATTTAATGGCACACCATGACGGCTGACTATTTCATTGATATAGATACGAGCTAATTTCTCAACTCGAAAATCTTCACGAATCGGTATGAAGTGTGCCGATTTAGTCAATCGATCAACGATGACCCAAATACTATCATAACCGCTAGAGGTTCGAGGCAATTTGGTAATGAAGTCCATAGATATGTCTTCCCACTTCCACACTGGAATATCAGGTTGAACAAGTAATCCAGACGGACGTTGATGTTCGGCTTTAACTTTTGAACAGGTGAGGCATTTGGACACATACAAAGCTATATCCTTTTTCATGCCGGGCCACCAATACTGATTACGGAGATTCATAAACATCTTATCCGCACCGGGATGGATAGAATAACGAGTTTTGTGAGCCTCGCTCATGATGAGGTTTCGAAGATCATTGCGGTTAGGAATCCAAAGACGATCCAGAAAATACAACAAACCATCAGGTTTTGTTTCCAATTGAAGTTCAGCGCCGCATGACATTTCATCGTACATGTTACCCTCAGTGACTGACTCATGTTGGGCTTCGAGAATTCGAGTTTTAAGTTCTGATTGAATCGTAACACTTTGGAGTATGACATAATCCTTACGACTCAATGCATCGGCTACGACATTCGCTTTTCCAGGGTGATAGCGAATTTCACAATCGTAGTCATTGAGTAACTCAACCCATCGCCGTTGTCTCATGTTTAGTTCTTTTTGATTGAAAATGTGCTGAAGGCTCTTATGGTCAGTGAATACAACACACTTGGTGCCGTAAAGATAGTGTCTCCAGATTTTGAGTGCGAAAACCACAGCTCCTAATTCGAGATCATGAGTTGTGTAATTCTTCTCATGGATTTTGAGCTGTCTTGAGGCATAGGCTATGACTTTTCCTCGTTGCATGAGGACACAGCCAAGACCTTGCTTGGAAGCATCGCAGTAAACAACAAAATCATCATTTCCATCAGGGAGGGTCAAGATTGGGGCATTGCATAACTTTTGTTTAAGTGTTTGGAATGCTTTTTCTTGATCTGGTCCCCACTGGAAAGACTTATCCTTGTGGGTCAAAGCAGTAAGAGGCACAGCGATCTTTGAGAAATTTGGGATGAAACGCCGATAGTAGCCGGCCAAGCCAAGGAATGAACGGATCTCAGTGGGAGTTTTAGGTTCCACCCAACTCTTTACCGCCTCAATCTTTGCAGGATCCACATGAATTCCTTTATCATTTACGATGTGACCAAGGAATTGTACCTCCTTCAACCAAAATTCACACTTAGAAAATTTGGCATATAGTTTCTCCTTTTTCAACAGTTCAAGAATCAAACGAAGATGATGTTCATGCTCGGATCTTGATTTTGAATAAATCAGAATGTCGTCGATGAAGACGATCACGAACTTGTCCAAGTATGGTTTACACACGCGGTTCATTAAATCCATGAACACAGCTGGTGCGTTGGTCAAACCAAATGGCATAACTAGAAATTCGTAATGACCATATCTTGTACGGAAGGCTGTTTTGGGAATGTCGTCATCATGCACTCGTAGTTGATGATAACCAGAACGAAGGTCAATCTTGGAAAAGTATGAAGCGCCTTGAAGTTGATCAAACAAATCATCGATTCTTGGTAGGGGATACCGGTTCTTAACAGTAAGCTTGTTGAGTTCCCGATAATCGATACACATACGAAATGAGCCATCTTTCTTCTTCACAAACAATACTGGGGCTCCCCAAGGTGAGGAACTTGGTCGAATGAAACCTTTATCGAAAAGTTCTTGAAGTTGACTAGCAAGTTCTTGCATCTCAAGGGGTGTGACAGATGTGAATCGATTGTTCATAGCACAAGGTAATAAATACGTTGAAATAACATTTAATAATCATTTATTTATTGAATAATGTCATTCAAGTCACACATTACAACGCAATTAAATATAACCATGAAATATAATATTGTCTTCTTTATTTTTGACTAGGTCCAATCCTATATGAGCAGAGAGAATTCCACTAAATAGCATTTCCTGAAATCATGTGAAAAAGTAACGAGTCAGCTAGAGAATTAGCCGGTGAGTAATCACAGGTTTAAACACACACAAATTTTGATTGAATAACTTGAAAACAATTCAATTCACATGGTAATGTTATAACTGTCATGCAACAATGTATCATAAATGACAAACAACACGATCAAACCTAATGACTGAATTGACTCGGTCCTCAGACGGAGCCTTATAGAATGTATGATTCCGGTTTCAATCACCACGCGACTAAACAAATGGGGTGGGTTGTCAAACCAATAGATCTATCATTGTTACCGTGGTTGTGTGAATTAATGATCATGTTATCAAGTTTATCTAAATACGAACACATAATTGCAAGTAAATAACATAACACGTATTGAATTGAATATTAGTATGAAATAGAATAAAATGTATAAACATGTTGCGTATGATATCACATGATTTCCCCAAATAATAAAACATAAAAATGGGCAATGAATACTCACTTGGTATAGCAATATGGTTTGAATAATATGCAAGATTAGACAATGACGGTTTCCTCACGGATTTGACCTAAGGAATGGTGTTTTAAATTAAAACAATATAATGATTGAAGAATAAATGTGAATTAAGGTTTCAATTGGGGTTTGTGGAGTTATAGAAAAGTGTTATATCTCATTTGATATATTGGTTAAATAAAACTAGAATAAAATATTTGAATAATGATAATAAGTAATTAGTTAAATAGAATTATAAAATGATTTAAGTAACATTTGGAATCAAGTATGATACATAAATAAATAATTTTTAATGATTAATTATTCATAACTTGATCAAAACAATTCATTTATATTTGATTCAAAATAGCTTAAAAAAATTTAGGATGTTCAAATAGATTAAATATGTTTTTATAACATTTATTTTTATTAAAAGATAACAAATATGTAATTTATACCCTTTAGAATTTTAAAAAAATTAATTAATAATTTCATGGAATAGGTTTAACTAACAAGATAATTTTTATATTAGTTTAATAATATATTAAAAATTTCTGGAATAAAATGATTTGAAAATAACTAGCAAAAAAATTGATTGTGTTGGACCAGGGTCAAACCCGGGTCCCCTTTGTGTGAGGGGCGTGATTTACCAGTTGGGCAGAAGCCCATGATCTGATAAAACTCAGATTTTAAACCTTAAAAACCATAATTAAGTATTTCCCCCAAATTTAACATGAACCCTAATTGCAGAATCATCGAATTGAACAAGAATTCGATGTTGATAATTTAATTGAGCATAGGGCTTTTGATTATCATGTGTAAACTAGTGTAATCATATGTCTAATTACCTGAATTGAGATTGATTTGATAAAGAAAAGAAGAACTAGGTCGCGACGGGTGAATAGTTGATTCGAGCTGTTGTTGTTGATCAAAATCGAATTAATGGCACAGAGAGCTTCTAGTGAACCAAATGATCAAAAGCCCCTAAATAAAATCTGTTGAGATTGTCTCGAATGTGGAATTCGACCGGTTGCAGGTCGCGAGGGATGATGAAGGTCGAAATCGATGAAGATGTGATGTATAATCGAAATTGAGTGTACAGAAACGTTGGGAATGTTGATTAGAAACGTTGCCCTCTATTATATAGATTCAATTGCACCAGTTTCACATCGGACGAGTTAATGGATTCGGGTTCGTGTGTTTCAACTTGCATCAATGGTTGAATGGTGTTTTCAATTGAAATTAACAGCAGGATTCCGTTTGAATGATTAGAATTACGTTAAGGATCGACTAATTAATTCATTTGATTATTGTTGTTACGAAATTGATTAAGAATTTCAGTTAGAATCATTCGGTTTGAATTTGAACACTCCAAACGGTCGTTTCTTCGAATTAATGTGAGTCATATGTTCGAATCAAGCTCGAGACTAGGATTAACGGTTCGATTGGCTTAATGTGGGTCTTATGGGTTGATTTCGATGTCGCCGGAGACGGCCCGAAGGTTGGCCGGAGATGGTTACGGGACACAGGGGGGGTTTGGGTTTGATTTGAAAATTTACACTTTTGGCCCCTGAATTTTGAAATACTTATTATTTTATAACCAAACCTTTTAAAATAAGGTTTCAGTAATTACAGTTTGGACCCTACACTTCATTAACTCCAAAGTTAAATGGTTATTCAAATTATTTAGAAAAATACTATAAAGATTATAAGTAAAGTATTTATTAGTTAATTGTTTAAATGATTAAATTCTTGTGATAAATAATATCTTTATATAATAACACATAATTATGTGTATATATATATATATATGTATATATATAGATATATATATATGTATATATATATGTATATATATATATGTATATATATATATAATTATGTGTATATATATATATATATGTATATATATATATATATGTATATATATATATGTATATATATATATATGTATATATATATATATATGTATATATATATATATATATAACCTCATGAATGATACATAAAACTTCATTATTAATTAAATGAGTATAATAGATGAAAATTTTAATAATATTCACAAAATTTGTAAAATATTACATTATTGTTTTTGAATCACTAGCATAAATCGAAATAGTAAGGTAATGTGTTTAACTAATCCAATTGGCCCAATGGGTTCGGGTTTATATTTTCTAAAATGGGCCGAATGTTACACTGCACTTGTCACGACCACACGACGATCATCAACCCGTGCCTTCTTACTACTTGTCGAAGTATCACCCCGACCAAACCTCTTCCCCTGCCACTTCCTCTCATCGCTTCCCTTCTTACTGCCCTCAGATTTCACCAACGCAGCTCGTTCATCGTACAACCTCCCAGCTAAATCCACCGCCGACCTGAAAGTACTTGGTCGGGCGGAAATCAAATGCCAACGAATTTCAGCTGGCAACCCCTGAATATACCGGTTAATCTTGCGAGACACCGGCGTCACTTGCTCTGGCACCAACCATGCCATGTCGTTAAACTTAGTCGTGTATTGCTGATGGGTCATCGTCCCTGCCTCCAACTGCAGGAACTCTCTCTCAACTCTGTCCATCTCCCGACGAGGACTAAACTCCTCGATCACCATCCTTTTCAATTCCGACCACTTCATCTTCCCAATAGCTCTGCTACCCTCGGCCTGGACAATATTGTCCCACCAGCACAATGCCGTCCCCATAAACGAGTGGGTAGCAAACTTCACCTTTTTATCCTCATGGCAATCGCTGATATCAAGGACCGCCTCCATTTCCCTCACCCATTGGTGAGCATCCGCAGCCGTGCCCGAACCATCAAAAGTCGGAGGCTTGCATCTCATAAATTTCCCGTAATCACAACCCCGGGCTGTCTCCCTTACCTGTTCTTCCTCCTCTTCCTCTTCGTCATCGGACAATATCGTTTCTGCCTCTGTCTGTTGCTATCTACCGGAGGACCGTTTCCTCCCTCGTCTATCATCCTCGCGTACTGCCTTATCACTTCGGTCATTACAGACGGTAAGATCGTCTGCATAACTTGGTGCACTTCCTCAATCACTGCTTCTTTCACCGAGGCTCTCAACTTGGCGCTTTCATCTGTCTCCTCCTGATGAGGAATCTCGTTCTCCTCACGAACTACTTTCTCTTTCCTAGATCATCCTCGCGTGATACGCGGCTCATCACCACGTCCACCATCACGGGAAGCATCAGATGATCTATCACCGACCATCTTCTATCACACTGAAAGATTCAAACACCAACACGGTCATTCAAGGAAATAGCTCAGTTTATGTTAAGTATAGTAAGTCCCTAATTACAGTGGCCAGTTGTGATTAGCCACTTACTCTACTCTTCACACCCCGAGCATCACCTGTCCTGACTACATTAGCATCTAAGTCTAACAGTACACGTAATTCACATAACAAGCGCACATAATACCAGTTAATCTTTAAGAAAAATACCTGATGGCACGCGACTACTCAGATGGCATTCTCTTCCTTTCTGTCCCATTCTCAGTTTAAGTTTAGGTTTATTTTGAAAATTTACCCATTTTACTTAAACTTTTGCTCTGATACCAACTTGTAAAGCCCCGATCCCGGGAACACTACAGTCGGTTCTTCATTTCATATATTTACATAAAACAACGCATATGTTATATGATCATAACTTTACAGTTGAGCAGTTGCAGCGGAAACATTAAATCATAAGCTTTTACTATGAATACTTTTGCCATTTAATACAACGTAGTCCATTTACAAAACATCTGTGGTTGCATTACATTACAAAAGCGCTATTACAAGCTTTCTTTACATTGCCTAGCTATACTATGATTGTTGCTGATGCATAAGAAAACGAGGATAATCTCGTTTATTCGAATCCTCAGCAATCATAGGGTCATACAGCGACCTCTACCGAAAGAGAATAATAAAAAGAAAATATATCCTTCTTCATTAAGAAGATATTAAATTCAAATATATATTTTTCTTCATAAAGAAGATTTCTTAAATAATCCTGCTTATCAGAATTATCAAGAAATCTTGCACTTGCATGCAACATGATGTGTTACGCGCATTACGGGCCCACAACATATGATGTGGCAGCATAATCAAAAAGTGAATGCCATCCCAAAAGAGCTGAGTAGCCGCCTCGTGCCATCCTCAGCAACACTACCTGCGAACTGGAAACACATAAAAAGTCAGCGTTACTGAGTGAGTTCTAGTTTTATAGGTAGTATATAAAAATACCCTTTTTCTGTATTATACTATACTGTACTGTATATGCGAGCACGCATCAACTGTGTGAACAAATAACGTTCGTTCTCTGTACTATATGCCTTTTCTGTAACTTTATCTTTATGTTTCACTTTCTATGTGGACCAGTGAGCGATGTCCCAACTATATGCGCGATGGGAGAATGGATGTCGGGCCATCTATATGCCCCGAAGGGCCAACTGTGTTCCCTCGAAAGGGCTATGTGTATTCCCCCGAAGGGTTCAACTGTATCCCCCGAAAGGGCTATGTGTATTCCCCGAAGGGTTCAACTGTATCCCCCGAAAGGGCTATGTGTATTCCCCCGAAGGGTTCAACTGTATCCCCCGAAAGGGCTATGTGTACTATGTACAAGGCCGACCCGAACATCCGGGGCACGCCACAAGGTCCTGCCAATCTCAATTGATTGACCCTGTGTGTGTCAATGGGTAGCTAGCCCGCAACACAGTTGAGCTAACGACACATAGTCGTGTAACTCCTATAGGCTTGCAAGACTTGTTACTTTTATTAATGTTCCTTTCTCTGTCTTTGTTACTCTTTCTCTGTACTTTACATAATACTTTCATTTCATCAATTAGTGATAACACGTAATACTATGGAGGGATAAACATGCATCAAATCAAGGAACATCGATATTTACAGATCATTAGTATTCACCATCTATCATGGCAACGTCATACCTAGCACACATACATCATACATTCACTTCTTTATTAATTCACATCAGCCCTATTTGGGCGACTGGACATACACCAGTCGCATGGCCTCCATGCGACTGAGTCATGCGAATGGGCTTCTATGCGACTGAATCCTCAGTCGTGCGTCTGTACTACTATGCGAATGGGTCTATGCGACTGAACCCTCAGTCGTGCGTCTGTACTACTATGCGAATGGGTCTATGCGACTGAACCTTCAGTCGTGCGTCTGTACTACTATGCGAATGGGTCTATGCGACTGAACTATTCTGCGATTGGGCTTATGCGACCGAAACCCTCGATCGCATAGCCTATCGGGCGACTGAGGCTCAATCGTGCGTTTGAACCTCAATCGGGCGATTGGACATCAACTGACACTCATTCGGCCGAATGGCCCTTCAGTCGCATAACCCTAACTAGGCAGCGACTGGAGTTCTTCATGAACAGCAGTCGCGAACCCCCACACCCAAACTCGTCTTAAACCTGTTTTTAACCCAAATTGACCCTCCCAAACCTCAGGGATTCATACTAGGACATCATACAAGCATGTGTAAGTCCTAAATCATACTTTAATCACATTATCTAAGATTTCATCAAATGGGTCAAATACACATTTTATAAAACTAGGGTTTATATGTGATCCAGCCCCAAAATCAGTTGAAAACATGTAAATGAGGGGTCCTAGAACTCACCTTAACAGGTAGAAGTTGATGAGCTTCGATTTAGCTTGCTTCTTGACAGATTCGGAGCTCGGACAGCACTTCCCCTCTCTTCTTCTCTGCTCTCTGTCGCTCTCTGCTCCTTTCCCGACTGAAATTTGGGAAGGAGAATGGAGCTACTCCCCTTTTATACCCGTAGCTCATTCGCATCTGGTCCAGGGGCGACTGGACCTTCAGTCGCATCAACACTATGCGATTGGACCCCAATCGCACGTGTTCGATGCGGCTCATACTTCATTCGGGCGGTTGAACTCCAATCGTG
The DNA here is from genome assembly GCA_024085815.1 of Flaveria linearis. Taxonomy (NCBI): domain Eukaryota; kingdom Viridiplantae; phylum Streptophyta; class Magnoliopsida; order Asterales; family Asteraceae; genus Flaveria; species Flaveria linearis. The sequence continues at coordinate 78,927,230 of CM044009.1, forward strand.
TGGTTGAGCTTCAATCGGCCGAATAGCCATGCGGTTGACCTCCAGTCGCATAAATCACAGGCGACTGAGGCTCGGTCGCATAGCCTACCAAATAGTCAAACTTCCGGGTGTTACACAAACCGGTTTTCAAAACCGGTTTTGCATACTAGCCTACCCAACGGCTATATAGCCGTTTTCTAGCCGTTTGGACCATTTTTTGACACCCGGAATGACCAATGATAAAGCGACATATGATGAGTATCTTCGTAACAGCTCCGGTTCTGGTGACGAAGAATAAATGTACAACTACAAGTATCGTCGACTAAGCTAATTGTTTAGTTTTTAAATAAACTATTATTTAAACTTATATGTTGTTTAAATTTTTGTATGTTTCACTTTAAATTATTAATATTAATGTTTTATTTAAACTTATATGTTATTTAAATTATTATATATTCCACTTTCGTTATATGTTTTATAAATATAATGTATTTCACTTTCTTTATATAATGTTTATTATAAATTTTGAAAAAAATATTAACATCAAAAATACTATTAATAACAATATTAATAACAAAAATTTAAAATAATATTATTAAATATGATTAATTAATATTTAATAGAATTCAAACCGAACCGGCCGGTTTCCAAACCGGCCCAAACCGGTTTTACCGGTTAATGTTTTAGAGCCTAGAAATCGGTTTAAGACCCGAACCGGCTTGGGGTCAAACCGGTTTTGACTTTGGTTGACCAAACCGGTTCCGGTTTGGACCCCAAACCGGTTTGGAAAAAACCCGGTTTGTACACCTCTACTTGTATGTAGCTAAAAAAACCTTTGAAAGACGATGAGACTTAGATTAGTCGAATCTGACTCAAAACATGCAAAGTCCGATTTCACTTGTATGTAGCCCGGAATCTCACAACATCAAGCTCTGACATGACATCGACTGCGTTTGCGGCCGAAGACACCACCAATAAACACCACCCATAAGCATCGGTGGTAGCCTTTGTAAGTCCACCAAAAAACGTGGCATCTTCAACTTGGACCCAACTTCGATTTCTCCTCTTTGATCTGTGATTGTATGTATTTTGATTAGAGAGATCTGTGATTGTTCTTAGAAATCAAATGATGCTTTGTTCCGAGCAAAACACATGTGCAACATTACACTTACCCACTCCTGCAATAAAAAGTTATACATAACGCATATACTCTTGTACATTACTATAGCTAAGACTTTCTAATTATATAGATAGATAATAGTTATTGTAAATACTATTTTACGGTAGCAAATCTCATGTGTTACATAGTATTGGTTTACCAACCTTTTTGGAACCATCATATATACACATTTTACCCCATTTTTACCACCCTGTAACCATATATATGTATTCCCTTCACGTTTTTATACTTCATATATTAATCTTGAAATACTTCAACTATTAATTTTAGTACTACTTTTATGTTTTCTAAAACTAGGGTTTTATATATGTTTCTCTCATGAATAATAATTGTTTGTGGTCACATATTTAATTCTTGCCATGAAAATGTGAGTAATTACAACCAAATTTGAATGATAATCCAAGTTCGCTTTCTTTCTTATTTTCATTGTTTTTCTTATTACTACTTAATGCAATCTTACAATTGGAACAACTAAACCATATATCATAACTACGGTTATATCATTATCATCCTTGGAATTATGATCATTATTTATTAAGATCGTTATATTAACCAAAATATTTTGTCAAAATTTTCATTTTGCTTTGACCTTTCAAAAGGACTTGTGTGTTTGTACTAATATATCCCACAAACCCTTTTTGAGGTTCAAAACAAGAAGCAATTCTAATACCATTTACAATAGGCAACTTTAATGGTAGAACACCTTACCACATGTACATTCAACATACACGTCAATAGCCAAAACTATATTTGCACAAAATAAAACTAACATGGATACATAATAGATTCTATTTTCCAACTAAACAAGCTAATTAGCTAAATATATGCTATGATAACATTCACATGCTACTAATGAGTTATGAAATAAAGGTGTGTCTATTATGACAAAACGAAAAGTATTTGCTATGATAACAGTGACGATGAAGGAAAAGCAACTTCAACAAACTAGTATTCTTTCTCACTCGTCCTTCTTTATAGATGACTGGTAGTGGGCAAGAAAAACGGACCTCATAAGAAAGTTTAAAAGCTCGGAGACAATGTGAACAACATAAAGAAATATTTTGCTTGTTGAGATTGAAGATGCAAAGGGAAGGAAAAGATCAAATGGGTTAAACTCATTAATCGGAATTCTAGCACCTTCCTTAAGGACATCCGGCAAGAAAACCTCACCAAACTTTTCTTCAATCAATAACTCAAACTTATTCGTAGATTTGCCTCTTTTATCCCTTTTTCTTCTTTAATAAGATCCAAGTACACTCGTGCTATTGCGAAGATACATTGAAAGTCCACTGACGTCAAAGGCTTTTGACCATCTATCTTTGCATCCTCCATCTGAAAATAAGTTAAACATATATCATAACTAACAAAGATTTAAACAAAATAATTTTAAATGAGTTGTAAAATTGATGGTAAGGGACATTCTTATACTAGGTATTATCACAAAATTCATGCTCGATGGGAAAATTCAAAAAAAATACAAGCGTCCGTAGGGTTGGGAGGGTGGGATGAGAGCAAATTTTATCTTTATGTCAGTCTAGAAAGACAGTTGGCTCAGGAACCTATTTTTAGTAAAGTACAAATGAATTTATATACTAGTATTATATTATTTTTTATTAGTAATGGAAGATAGAGGGAGAAAACGATAACAGACGAGCTTATTCAAATAGTTGGTTTTGTGTATAGCTAAGATTGGCTTTCTATGCTTTGTTGCGGGTTTTTTTAAATTTAATTGGTATATATGTTCATGGAGATTATGTTAGTGTGATTATGCTATGTTTCTCTAGTTCTTATTCTTGGTGGGATTTTGCTTGCATTGATATTTGCCGCCACCAACCACCCTAATGTATTTGGTGGTTAGTATGTGTAATTTATTATCAACAAAACTTATGGCTTGTTTTTTGCAACTCCTAAGGTGTTTAATTCTTAGTAGGTCGTTGAATTTTAAATCTAATTCTTATTGGTTTGATTGTGAAATTTATTAGATTTGGATTTTTGGTTTTAAAAGGAAAGGCTCTTGTCAATGATCAAAAACAACTAAACTTCACCCATCATGTGGATAACAAGTCTTGAATCAATAATTACTATGTTAAAATATTCTATTAATATTAACAAAGTTATGAATCATTTAAACATATTTGATTCAAGAATACAGATATAAAATCAGTTAATATAATTACATAACAAAACAATAGTGCAACAAAACCATACATGTAGTCAAATTTTATTTATGTAGCGTATTTATTTACTAACATGTATTGTTGGTTCCCAAACTAGTAATCATTTTGACCCATCCTCCTTTATAGATGACTGGTAGTAAGCGAGAAAGAAGGCCCTCATAAGAATGTTAAAATGCTTGGTGACAGCTTCAACACCATGAAGAAAGATCTGTTTTTTGAGATTGAAGGTGCAAGGAGAAGAAAAATATTGAATGGTTTAATCTCATTATGGGATTTCTAGCACCTTCCTTAATGAGTTCTGGCAAGAAAACTTTACCGAAATTTTCTTCAATCCATAAAACAAACTTATTACTAGATTTGTTTCTATTAGCTTTCTTATCTTATTTGATAAAATCTAAGAAACATGTGTTATTACAATGATAGATTGATAGTCCACTGGATTTAAAGGTTTGTGACCACTAGATTCAAAGGCTTGTGACCGTCAACCTTCAAATCCTCAATCTATAAATAACTTAAAAACAAAAGAATTTTGAAACCAATTACGAAGAAATGTTAGTAGTGATACTATATTTAGCGTCACTGAAGTTCTAGGTTTCACCAAAATGGTTTCCGCAAAATAAAGAACAAATATGATGCATTCAAATCAGAAACAACAAAATCAAACAATTATAAAACAATTCAGATAACGTTAAACAAGTACATATTAAGTTGATGTGTAATCACTACCTATTAGTGAATAATTATCAATATTGAGCATAAAAAAACAAATGGATATTGCAAACATGTTAAAGTAATCATAAAAACAATTGATGTTGAATAAAAGCTATTAAAATCCGACAATTATAACATGCCAAAGTGATTTATCAATGGAAAATATTATAATTAAGTGGAATTCACATAAAAATAATGTATCAAATTGACACTTAACGAGTATATTTACATGAATATCCAACAAAACAGGTTCAAGTAAAAAATCAAAAAACAATATATCCAAATAATATTGAATCAAATCCATTTCGTGAATCAGAACAGTAACCATCAAAATCGTATAATTGTAACACAATTCGGATCGTGCTGAACAAGAAGATTATTTATGGGTAAATCAGAACATGTTGAAGTAGAACAATATATAGATATGTTGTTTAATAATTAACTTGTTTTTATGAATAATAAGTAAAAGCAGTAGTGAAATGTATAACTGATATATGCAGATGTTACTTTATACAAATGCTTGATTTTTTTTGAGTGCCCACAAACACCACCCTCTATGGTTATTTGTATTACTTAGCTATGATCTAGAGTCTTCCATTCCAGAATCATCCAACTAAGGATTTATACATGTGATCTAGAATCATCCTAATAGATATTTCTAAGGAATTTGTCTAGTGTTTTTCATGTTATTTCATGAAGCTTTCCCTCATGCCTTTGATAAAATTTTGTAGTGTTTTCTAGACCATTCCAAACATTTTCAAGGCTGATCTAGTTAACTTGTTGACACAATTTTTTTTTTGTTTTGGATGAGTAAAGTGTAAATGTCGTTCCAAGAAGAATAAAGTGTAATGTTAGGATAAAAAAGACTTAATTGGGTATTACCAGTAATTTTGAACGTTGCTCAAGAAAATTAATAAAACTAGAAATGAAATAGATTATGTTTATAAAAATAAAAATAAAAAATAAAAACTAAATCAATATACAATATATTATACCTTAATTGCAAAGCTCGGTGGCATCGTACAACTTCTTCTACGCATAGTAGAAGCTAATGATTTGTTTAATTTTCTCAATGTATGTCATATTTCTTAGACCACATTACACTTTTGAATTTCTTATGATCGATCTATCTCTGCTTTCTCACGAACAAGGAACAACCATCCTTCTTGCTTTCTCATAAATGAAGAACGACTCCCTGATCAAAACACCATTCTCGATATTTGAACTACAGTGAAGATTTGTGTGAAAGAGTGGGTTGAAAATGACAGTTTTTTACAGGATTGGGCCGTTATGAGCGGCCCTTAACAGCTTTTATTGCAACGGTATTGTATCGTTGGGTAACAATCAGAAAAGAGGTTGTTGGTGAATAATCACCGGTCGTGTGTGTGTTTTACATACCAAGTTTAGGGGTGATATACTGGTATTTCTATTCTCACCCGATGTCGGGTTTTCCTCACCCCTCCCCGGTTTCCATTTTGTCTCACCGAATAGACAATGCACTACTTACATTCTTTGGTGCTGTTTGTTTTTTCTGCAGGAAAACGTCTGCAGTCTGCGGACCACATCTGCAGACATCTGCAACAGAAGAGGTGGACCAAATGTTTACAGTCTGCCAAAAAAAGACTGTTTGTTTTTTTAACATCTGTAGAATACTGAAATAGTCTGTAATTAAACTAAACCTATTTTTTAAACTAACATCCACAAACAAACTTATATTATTATCACAAATCTAGAGTATAAAACATGTTTCGTCGGTTAAAAAAAAGAAAAAGAGCTAAAACAACATGTGATCATGCAGACGCAAACTTTGACTATATGGGTAACAAAAAGAAGCACATTATAGTGATGTATAAAAATTAGAATAGAATAACAACACATAAATGAGGGCAAAATTGAAACGATTTACAAGAAATTTACATTTTTTCTTCACAAAAACAATCGTCTATGCAAACGGTGTCCAGATAACACAAATGAAAAACCCAAATTGAAAAATCGAGAAATTAGGTTATAATCAAGCAACCACACACCAATTCATATGCATATATAACAAATCAACCAATTAAAAACCACCTTCACTATCGCATTCGGATCTGATTCATTGTCGTTCGAACGGATCGGCATCGAAGGAGCACCAATTTCAATCGGTTGAGATGAAACTGAATCCTGTTGTTTCGATCTTTTACTCCTTTCGAGCTTTAAGTGATCGGGCACAGGCTGCTTTCTCCAACGCCGAATGCGGTGTTGATAATGTAGTTCACAGTATGTTTTCTTCAATTGCAACGAAGGTCACAAAGGGGGATGGGCGCGAGGTGGGGGCAGCGGAGGGGATGGTCGCGAGGTGGGGATGGGCGCGAGGTGGGGGGCAGCGGAGGGGATGGTCGCGAGGTGGGGATGGGCACGGGGTGGGGGGGCAGCGGAGGGGGAGTGCAGCGAATGGAGATGGCAACAGATGGGAGGGTAACTGCGGTGGTTGGGAGAGGGGGAGGCGGTACGGCGGCGGTTGGGGGAGGGGGCCGACGGCGCGCCGGCGGTTGAGGGGAGGTGGGGTGGTGGTGGTGAGAGGAGAGGTAAGATGGGGAAGATGAAGATGGATTTCAGGATGGAGAAGAGGTTAGAAGATCTCAGAAGTTGCAAGTCCACATCTTCTCCATGCAGACCTCAGGAAGATGTTTTTTAATGAAACGTCTTTCAAAAATCAAACAGTATGCGCACTCAAAAGCTCTTCCCGCGTCTGCGTGCGCGCAGATGAAGAGGTGGGGAAGAGCTTTTGGCAAAAAACAAACAACACCTTTGTCTTATTCATCGACATGAGACAACTTTAGGGAGGAGGGGGCACCCTCGGGTACCCATGCGGGAAGGCGGGTACCCGCGTGGGTACATCATCGCCACCCATTTCGGGTACCCGGCGGGCAGGTGTTCACGGGTTGTACTCGCCGATTCGGGTGGTGGTTCAAAAACGGCTATATAGCCGTTAAATTAGCCGTTGAGTTTTAAAAAAAATCACACACATACACACTATTATCTACATAAACACACTATTATCTACATAAACACACATATATTTACACAAACACAAACACAAAATATTGTCATGGATCCCCGAAGGTCAAAAACTATTAGTAGCAAAAAATCCTGAGGTGGTGGTCCGAGTTTCCGATGTGGTGGTTCGAGTACGAGAGGTTATACACCGCAACCTTATATACTACAACCATCACCACGAAAAATATTGCCCTTGTGATTTTTTAGTTTTTATATTTTTTAATATTTTTTATTGTATTTGTATTTGTATTTTTTATTATTTAAACTATTATAATTTTTATTTTTTAATAAAAGTTAATTTTTTTTGAATTATTTTAATATTAAAATAAAAGTTGCAGGGTAGTTCAGGGTCGCATTTCTAGCTTTTTGGATGTTTCAGAGTAGTTCAGAATACTTGTGATGTGTCAGTGTGTGATTGATAAATTACAGGGTAGTCCAGGGCTACGCCCCCTCCTCCCTTATAGATTTACTAGGTTAGAACCCATGTATTACATGGGAGGAATAAATTTAACTTCTTAAAATCATTATTTTTTATGAAAGTCTTGTATATTAGATATTATTAACCATTAGTAAAATAAGAAATAAAAAAAGTATATGAAAAAAAATTATAAAAGACAAGTAATGAAGATTAAGCATTATAAAATTATATTTTAAAAAAATGATATAATTAAAATCTTATAGTTTAGTAAATTTTAATAAACTCTTAGCATAAGAAGATTTATATTTTAGATATATAATTGTTTAGTTTATTTACTTAAAACCATTATCATTTAATATTTTAAAGAAACTTATCAGTAACTAAGATAATTACTTACTAATAGTTAAATACTTAAAACAGAATTAAACAAATGATTTTAAAATTAATATTGAAAACTTTTAGGTTGCTTGATTGTGTAAAGAAATAACAAAATTATTAATCTAAAATGAAAGAGAAAAATACAAGAAAGGAATTGAGAAATTTATATAAGGAAAGGATAATGAAAATTTAATAAGTGTTTAAAATCATTTAAATTAAAATGTGTATATGAGTTTGGGCGGGAAAACCGACTTGAGAATGCATAGAATCACGACATGTGTCCTTAAAAACCTTGGTTTATTAGAATAGATAGATTGAAGAAAATGATTAAAAAACCTAGATATGGTGCCCTACTAAAAAAGAAATCCTTAAACTATCATCATAACTACGGTTATATCATTCCTCCGTATTATGATTATTATTTATTAAGATCATATTAACCATGAAATTTTGCTTTAAATCTTCATATTACTTTGAATTTTCAAATGGGCTTCTTGTTTTTACTAATGTCTCTCACAAACCCTTTTGGAGGCTCAAAACATGATGAATTTTTAAAACCCTTTACATTCGAAAACTATAATGGTAGAACATCTTACTAACCCAAATGTACTGTCTACATACACCTTAACACATCAATTGCCAAAACTATGTTCGCACCAAATAAAACTAACATGGACGTATATATATAGATTCTATCTTCTAACTAAACAAGCTAATTAGCTCAATGCTATGATAACATATACATGCTAGTGTGCTACTAATGTGTTATTAGATAAATACGTAGTCCGAATATGACAGAACAAACATGACTTGAAAGAATTGTGTCGATCAGCGTAAAAAGCAGTGAAAATGAAGGAGCGACAACGTCGACAAGCGATAGAAGTGAGATGAACCTGAAGGAGGAACAATTAAATGGTGAAAACCTAGCGACGTTTGATAAGTGCTTTTAAGCAGCAAAGTAACTCACCTATTAAACCTACTCGCAAATCAACACCACAATTCGTCCACAATGAGAATCAAACCCTTGCCACCTTGAAGGGACACTGTCCCAACTAGGGGTGTTCGGTGTTCGAATTGCATTCGAAAAACTTAAAATTTAATTTGATTCAATTTGAAGATCATCAATTCAAAGTTTTATAACGAAATTCAAATCGAATTTCAAAATTGTAATTTTCAATTTCAACCCCGATTTGTTCGTTAGTTATTTTATACAAATGAGTTTGTATAAATAAATTTATACAATTTATATCTTTAATACTTTAAATTCCCATTTTCAATTTCCTAACCCCTTCATTAGTTATTTTATATATTAAAAGTTATTAGTTTTGTAATTAAAATTAAAGTAATTTTTTTGGGTGAATTCAAATTCAACAATCATATTTGAATCAAATTGAATTCCAACTTGGTTCTTAATTTGATTTCAAATGCAATTCGGATCCTTCGAATTCAAATACGAGTCGAATCTTTCGAATTGTATTCGAATCCAATTTTAATCAAATTCAAATAATTCAAAAATCTTAATTCGATTCGCCTAACACCCCTGATTCTAACATTTTGATACTACTTCCTACGTTGGCCGGTTAGTTAATTGTTTGAAGCAGTCAGAATCTCTGATGGATTTGATGAAGATTCCAAATCTGGTTTGAAATGTAGATATCCATAAATAACATTTTCTTTGTTATTTTTATAATACCAAAATGAAATTTAAAATTAGGTATAAATAGTTTTTGAAAATGTTTATATTACAAATGGTTACGCTACACATACCTCTGTTATTACTTGTCATATTCCATTCAAAAATAATAATAAATTCAAAACTTGTTATATTTTACACTGATGAACATCTTCAGTTTTTGAAACATGTTTTTTTATTAAATAAATGTTCAAAAACACTTTTTATATAACGATATAAAACGTATATAAAAATAACAAAAAGAGTAAATTGTCATTTTCATCCCTGAGTTTTTAACTGTTTTGCCATTTTCATCCAAATATTAATTTTTTCCCCTATGGCTCCCTTACTTTTTAAAAAATTGTCATTTTCATCCGATCTCGTTAGTCAAGTTAGTTTAAAAGTTAAGTTTATTTGAATTTAACCCATGTGAAGGGTAATATCGTCTTTTTACACTATAAATGTTAAATTATAATACCTAAAAACATACACGCAGACGGTTGCAAGTTCATCATCGACGTTCGATCCCCTGTTCCATTGCAATCGATCAAAGCCTATCGAGTTTGCAAAATCCTATTCGATTGAGTGTGCTTTGGTCGACCACTGTTCCATCATTCAATCGAGTGTGCAAAATCAATGGATTTTCGGGATTCTTGTATGTGGTCTTTACGAAAAGTGGTGAAGATTATGATATAACTACAGATTATGGTATGTTTTTTCCTGTTTACATATGAATTATATGTTGAAATCATAAAACTTATCTCAGAACTATGTTAATTTTGTGTTTTAGGTCAAAACCGTAGTTATTTTACAATCGAATTTCACCATGGGGGAGAGTTTAGTGAGTTTCCGGATACAATATATCGCAATGGAACTATTAATTTTATTGACATGGTTGATTCCCGTCGTTTCTCGCTTAATGTCGTTCATAATATGTTAGAGAAGCTTGGTTATGCAAAAGAAGATGTGAAGAGACAACATTTTAGAATTCCAGGTGAGGAATTGGATTTCGGTTTAAGACCATTAGCTAATGAAACTGATGTTAACATGTTGATAAAGTATATTGAGAAGCATAAAGTTATTGAGGTGTATGTGGAGCATGTTAGAGATGGTGATAACTATGAAGATTCTGATTTTATAATACATGACCATTTCATGACCTAAAAAGTCATGACCATTTCATGACCCAAAAAGTCAAACAGTGGTTACAAGCAGAAACAATACATGACCATTTAAACAAATGCAGTGGATCTTAATTGTTGTATTTCATGACCCAAAATGCAGAAACAAATGCAGAAACAATACATGACCATTTAAACAAATGCATAAACAAATGCACAAACAAACAGTGGATCTTAATTGTTGTATTTCATGACCCAAATGCAGAAACAATACATGACCATTTAAACAAATGCATAAACCAAATGCACAAACAAACAGTGGATCTTAATTGTTGTATTTCATGACCCAAAATACAGAAACAACAGTGGCTACAAGCTACACAATCTTTATTTTTTCCAATTTCAAGAACAACATAACCTCATGTATTCCATCTCAATGCTCAATTACAAAGAAAAACAATGAAAAACAATGAAAAACAATGAAAAACAACTAACTAAGCCCTACTACTACTTTCAATAGCTTGTTCCCTTTTGCCATTCTTCTATATTGATTGAATTCAAGAGTTCGATTTGTAGGAGTCCACGAGGTGCGATCTTTGACACATTGGAGGGTCAATCGAACTAACAAACCCACAGCTCCAAAATTTCGACTCCATCTTCTTATCTCCGATTTGTAGGAGTCCACGAGGTGCGAAAGCTTGATATCTCCGATTTGTAGGAGTCCACGAGGTGCGATCTTTAACACACGAGGTGCGATCTTTAACACACGAGGTGCGAACGATGGTTCTCGATCGACAAGAGTGATTCGGGATTCTTGCAGCACAGAGCAACGCAAGTTTTCAAGCAGGGTTCTTCAATCGGGAATATGAGTTTTAGGGTTTTATAAGGTAAAGAGGTAAAACACTTTGTTATATTAAAATAATGTAAAAAGACATTGTTACCCTTGATTCAAATAAACATAACTTTTAAACTAACGAGATCGGATGAAAATGACAATTTTTTAAAAAGTAAGGGAGCCATAGGGGAAAAAATTAATATTTGGATAGAAATGACAAAACAGTTAAAAACTCAGGGACGAAAATGGCAATTTACTCTAACAAAAAAATTATACTAAAAATTAATATAAAACGTTTTAGAAATTAAACAAACTTTCAATAAAAAAATTAAAAATGTCTTTTAGAAAATAATTAAATATATTTTTCATTTTAAAATAAGAATATATTTTAAATAAAAACTCTCTCTTAAACTTTCAATAGTTTATACAAATGAGTTTGTATAAATAATTAAATATATTTTCTCGACTTAAACTTTTTATGAACCGATCCTGAGTAGTTTACGAGCCGATCCTGAGAGATTAACGAGCCGTTTTGACTATTTTATATATGTTTATATCTTTCTTTTCTAAATGTTATTTTTTACTCTTAAATATCATCTAATCAATTTTGCAATTATAATTTAGGAGTGCAATCACTATGCCATTAGACTAATGGAAGATACTTTTAGACGTAACTCCAAAACTGGGTTATTCCCTCTTTTATTCGTAACTATCACGTGACTAAGAAAAACCTGCAAGTTTTGGGGAGGTACATGCGTCGTTATATGGTGAGAAACATGATCAGGTTTATCTTGTGAAAATGCAATTGTAATCGTTTGACGTGAATATCAACTTTACTCGGATTGACATATGCATTTGTTTCTTACAACCATATGTAGGCATGAAAATTTGAATTGGACCGGAAATGAGTAGAAGTTGTGTTGAAAGGAAACAGAAAAAAAAAATAGTATGACTTTGACATATAATGGATTTTGATGTATATTGTGCTTCAAAATCGGGTTAAAGTAAGTTATAATAACGATTATAGTGGTTTGAATGATAATACAAGAAAAGAGGTGGTAACTTGGGAATTTGATGAAAAGACAAGTTAATTTGACACAATGTTGAATTTTATATGTTGGGTACCGTTGTTTTAACATGTTGAAAAAAGCTCCATACGAGTTTGGTAATAAAAAAAAAAAACTTATTAGCTTTGAAGGTTATAAAACATGTTGGTGACTTTAAGTAACGAACAGGTCGGTCGGGGTGAAATTTGAATTGATGACTTGTGAATTTAATGTGTAAACCAACTCAAAGTGACAACAACATGATAAAATAGACGTAATATGTTAAACTATTAGTTTAAAAGGGTGACTCATCCGACGTAATATGTTGAACTATTAGTTTAAAATGGTAACTCATTCGTGTGACTGGTTATCCACGACATGTTCTTGATCATCAGATAACTTTGTGAATTTAACGTGTAAACAAACTCAAAGTGACAATAATATGATAAAATAGACGTAATATGTTAACTATTAGTTTAAAAGAGTGACTCGTCCTTATGACTGGTTATCCACAACATGCTCTTGATCATCTGATGACTTTGTGAATTTAACGCGTAAACCAACTCAATGTGCCAATAACATGATATAATAGACGTAATATGTTGAACTATTAGTTTAAAAGGGTGACTCATCCTTATGACCAGTTATCCACGACATGTTCTTGCTCATCTTATGATCAAATAAGAATGGCTTATTCAAGCACCATATCCTTACGGCAAAACCTTTGGTCTTGTAAAAGAACAACGTAAGTTGTGACATCAAACCCTTTAAATCAAAGAGCATACACACGTTTAGTTGATGACAAGTCTTGAATCTATGCGTTAAAAGACTGAGTTAACATCAACCAAGATAGGAAAAACTTGATCATTTTTTGTTCAATGAAACACAACGGTTAACAATGACATACCAAAACGGCACGAAAAGAAGATATAACTATAAAACCGATTATCAGCAGCACGACAACAAAATCGCTGTTCTACAAGCGTCCCTTTCCTTATACCGGTCACTTTCCTTCATTAGCTTATAAACACATAATTTGAGTCCACTGTTCAGTTCCTTTACACATAAGGCTCCCAAAATTTACATTCACAAACTTTATATGTTCCTCACAGACTTCCCTATAATTTTGCACGTTTATAGGCACACGGGTCTCACGGGGCCGGTCCATCCCTTGACTTAGCACCCGAATATCCATTTTTTGGCATCCAAATCATATGCTCGGGATAAATGGTGTGTTCATAAGGTGGGTGAGTTAAATCAGTAATCTGATCTCGCGGTTGTAAACTGGGAAAGAAGACCAGCTGCCTGAGCAGGTAAAATGTCACCAAACCTACCCACTTGCCCTTCTGTTAGCATGGATCCTAGTTTCAGGGTGCTCTCCCCAAATCTACTGCCAACCTGGCATTTTAACATTGAATCATGGATTATAGTTCATGAAACAAAGAAACCAAAACCTCTTCCAAACAAATAAAATATTTAACTATGTGCAACACTGCAATTTGCCAGTTACAGAAACTTTCCTGTCGCCGAGGTTCTAATCAGAAAAACTTTTTTACATTTACAACTATTTACTTAATAAATGAACAATAAGATAACAAAAAATAGCTAAAATATGTTTTCGAAAGTCTTACCCAAACTGAATTTCAATGCTTATAAACCTCCCAAAGTCATTTTAATTTTTAGAAAAATAAGATTATCATTGGAGAATAAACTTTGTATCAAATTTGACAAACTAAATTTTATTTTAGACAAACATATTTGGGTCAATCCAACTCAACCAAATAAAGTATAACAAGTTTTGATCCATCATCCAAGCCACCCATTTAAACACCTCGGACTTTAAAATAAGCCAGTCCGCTTTTGTAGATAAATAACTAAAATGGTCCCAAAGATTCATAGGTAAACTTTAGGACCTTGCTTTAAATATCAGTTTTTGTTATTGTGCCACGGATTTTATTCATTAGCAGATATCCTACGAAAAATGTTTCTGTAGACCTAAATGATTAAATGCTATTGTACTTGAAGCTGTGAATGAGAGTAATTTGAATTTTATATATCGATAAAACATGAACATAAACTCAAAGCAGATAGAGCAAGAATATAAAGAGATCTAACCTGCATGAAAGATTTTAGGAAAGGTGTTGCAACGCCTACACTCGTATTATCATCCATATGAATATTGTGGGAGAGCTCCTCAAGGGTATAGTTTCTCCACGAATTCCGTGAAGAAACATCATCTTTAGATGTTGATCTAGGAGACTTACTTGTCCCCTTTGCAGATAATACAGGAGCACTGCATACCATATAGCAAGGTTAATAAGTTGAATCAATGTGATGTTACATAATTAAATAAATAACTAGATGTAACATGAACCTGATGGGAAGGTATTTGAAACGAGGAACAGTAGAGCATCTCATTATATTTGATTCAGAATTTGTAGGCAACTTTTGCATAGTATCTGTGTATAACCGACGAAGCTGAACAAAGAAACCAAATAGGACAGCATGTCGCAGGTAACACTGTTTCTCATTCTCCATAAGATATGGCTCGTACCTACAAAATGGAGGAACATCATCAAGAACAAGGACCAAAATATATTTGAAAAATTGGGAATTAAAAACTGGATATCATATTTATTTCATAGTTATCAGCTAGAGGTCACAATTTCAGCCCATAATTGACTACATTAGGGTTATGAATTGCATCTAATGGGTGAAACGAGTAACATCAAAATTCATAGCTTAATAGCTTATAAAAGAAAACAGGTAAAACAGGTCGGAGGTCACCCAGGCGTATTTTAATACATCAAACCTAGTAAATTATTTCATTAAAAATATAGTTTTTATAATCATAATTGATGTGCTGGTTATTTGAAAAAGTTAAAACTTTGGACAATAAGTGTTTTTGGTGTACCAAAAATCACCCATTTTGCCAACCTGCCCACTTTCTACCTCTAGTTTCACTTCAATTATAAATGAAAACACCACAATTAATGAATCTTATAAAAAAAAAAGGTAATTGAAAGCGTACGTGAGCCAGTCTATTGGGTCTAGCTTCTGTGAGAGGCGATTCACCAGCCAATCAATGCGATCTTTCATAACCGACTTTTGTTGTTGCACATCTTGTTTCCGTCTATAAACAGTTTTAGACTTTGATGTTTTTGTTACCTCCTCATTTCCACTTGAATCACCCCCAGATAGAATGTCAGCAGCAAATCTTAGATCCAATAACACTTGCAAAACTCCTTTTTCAGACAAATGGGTTGAGCTAGCCTCATCATTTAAGAGGAAATCCGTGTAAATATCAATCATCTATATCATCATACAAGAAAAAACTTGATTAACTCAGGGTTAGTTGAACTAGAGAATAGGTGGGTCCGGCAGGTTGGGTATCGGGTTAAAGCAGGTTTGTGTCAGAACGGGTATTTTTTGTGTGTTGGTCCGCGTTGCGTTGAGTTGAAACGTTTTTTGTCCAAAATATGTTTACTTTATATAATAAATAATTAGTATCATGCATGATTACAAAATTCACATTATTTCAATAATAATCTAATTTTTTTAACAAAAAGATTTAGAAGATTTTATGCTATCAAAACAAACTTTTGGAAACTACCAAACCCATTTCATTTTAAGTTACTTTCTTTTAATATTTAATTTGTTTGAAATTAAACAAAGCCTGAATTGACCCATTCATGAATAAAGGGGTGAAATTGCCACCTTTACTTAGAACTTTATCTACATCACAATCGAAGAGCTTTAGTAAAAGTTGAAATGCTAAGACTGAATTCTTAGCCAATAGAAATACCTTTTCCAATAATCTTGTAGCAAAATTCTTAAGAATTGGTTTGTCAAGTACATGACCACCAACTCTCTGAATTTCTTCGCAAGCTTGAAACAAATATGAGGTGATATATAAGGAAGGCATTGAAGGAAGTGAGATTGTCATCTCTGATGGATGATCAACAGAGTCCTCTTGTTTAACTACTGTATCCTCCCACCCCTGTTCAGTGTACAAAAATCAATTCAGAAATTAGTACTAAAACAAAATTACAGAATGGTTATGCTACAGAACTACTGAAGAGGCCTCCTAAATATTATAATCACTAATAAAAACTTATTACAAATAAATAACAATATAACATGTTTCTCCTAGTCACATCATATTGTTTTTTTCTTTTCCATTTTGGAAGTGTGGTAAAATAAGAGCCACCTATTCGAATTAGGTTAAAACACTTCTAAGTTCTACCAAGTACCAATATATCTCTAACTATAATTCATGTGAGGGAATTTAAAAAAGAAGAATGATGGGGGGACATAACAAGGAGAAAAGATGGAAAATTTTGAAAGAGTAGACTTTTTAAGATATTAAAAAGGAGCTTCTTTCCAGGGATGCAAGGAGTGCCAATGTGCCATCAGTAAAAACGATGGTTGTTTTACCAGTCACGTCTTTCAACTAAATGGATTATTATAAAAAGTAAAGCTCATTTAGGATGTAACTATTTCCTTAGCCATATCAAGACGCCCACAAGAACTACAATATGCCTGAAATAGGAGTGTGGAACATCAAGTGATCTAATTACATAATTTTCTAGCATAATAAAACATTAAACAGGCATAAATTATTCCAAAAAGTAGACTCCTTGGCTTCATATCATTATATGTGCCTTTTCAAAAGCTCAATGATTTACCCATAATGAGAGAAATTAATAAGTTGCACATATTCAAAATAATTCCACCATTAGACTTTAGAAATGTACTCTTTTTATAAGGTTACCATATAGATCAACAAATGTGGAATTGATGCGTTCTTAACTTCTACTTCAATAACAAAAAATTACATTTAAGTGGTCCCATACAAAGAATGTATTCATATCAGGAATTTTTAATAAGGGAGCAAGTTATTTGAGGAGTATGTGTTGGCTATTCAAGCATTATGCTAGCAGTCCATGTGTATACACCATTATAGCCCTCATATTTAAACATAAGCAATAATTTTATGCTTGGTGCCAGGAACATAGAGATTTGCATGTTTAGTGTTAATACCTAACAATATAAAAGAGGGAACACATCTTAAAGTATAAAGTAACAGTAAGACTCAGTGAAAACCACTTACTCTCAAGGGAGTGGCTGTTGATAAACTTTCATCATTTCTGAGACTGTGTGAGAAGATAGCCGACAGTTCATCAGACACCCAAGTTATCCACAAGTTATGAGCTTTAATACAAAGATCTTGTGTTGTTTTTTTAAGTTCATCATATTGTGGGCTTAGACTGTCATCAACTCCAAATAATGCAGAAGCAGCAAGGGAAGATTGTCTTCTAGGTGAAGTAAGCATTTTCTTCCCGTGGTTCTCAGAAGTAAAAGAATCAAACACACCACTAGAATACTTCAAAAGTGGTGACACCTTACCAGAAACTGTTGCCATAGAGTCGTTCAACCACAATCTGGGAGAACCAAGTAGAACAGGAATATTTCTAGAGTACTTCTGGAATGCAAACAACAATCTTCCAATGAATAGTGATCTCTCAACTACTATAGCTGGAGATGACGAAGAATCGCCTAATGCAACATACAAGTATTCCAATTCTTTCTTGAGCTCTGTAAGTATGGCTGACATGCTTTCAAAACATTTATTTTGTAAGTACGGTGCTAGTTCCTTTAATCTTAATGAGGCTTTTGGAGATTCTATGAAACTTAATAGGTCTTCAAGTACATTCTTGCAGTGGTTGTCCACTGCCATTCTAATTCGACCGACTTCATCACCAAAGTAAGAATTTAAACAGCTCTGATAATCACTACCATTGGAGGATACCTTAGGACTAGTGACTATGCTACTCTTTTTGGTGGTGGGTTCCACAAACCAAACACCACCACCCAAAGGAGAGCGATTCAAGAAATCTTTGAAATCAACTTTGTCACTGTGACCTTTATCAATGGTGAGAATCGACTCCTTCACATTGACTATATTATTCATTTCATTAAACCCAGAATGTATTATTGCTTTCATCCTGTTTGCAAAAGCCTGCTCAAAGATTTCATCCCAAAGATCATCATCATTACCTAAAACAAGCTCACGAGTTCTACTCCAAGGCATTTCAATCTCAGAACCAAAAACACTCTTTAACCACTCCAAACTTCCTCCCAACACATCTTTTCCTTCCATAGTTTCTCTAATCAACTTCTCAGCTGCAGCAAGCTGTTTCCCACTATCAATGGCATCAATTAAATACCTCCCGTTGATTTTGTTGACTATCTCCTTCCCACAGCACCTCAAGAAATCCAAACATGCTTTAGCAATGAAGTCCCGGTCCAGCATTGTCATTAAAGATTCCAATTTGTCCCTAAACGACTTCCACAGCCTCACTTCTTCATCTGGATTTGGTATCCCGCCAAACAACTGAGATACAGGGGGTGAATCCAATACTGTCTTATAAAACAATGGCATATCACTCATAACCCGCAAAAACAACTCCCCTACATGCGCTACACTAACTTGAATCGCCTTCAATACTTCACAAAACACCATTATCACATCCTCACCAGCTTCCCTACAACTACTTAATTTCTGAGAAACACATGCCTTCCTCGAATCAAGCAACAGTTTCAAAACCTGAGCCGGATTAAGTTCATCAATAACCGCAACAGCAGCAAGTGCATCAGCATAAGCAGAGATCTCAAGCCCTACAGCCTGATCCAACAACCTCTCACGACTACGCTGTGATATCTGAGTTCTAAAACTCTCAACAATCTGCCATTGGTGCTGTAACAAAGGAAAGTTCAACAACACACTCCTGTTACTATCATTATCCATTAAACTATAGTAAACTAACTTCGCGCGCATGTAGCGTGCAGCCGCACCAACAAACATCGATTCATCGAGGCTCCCCCAAATGTTCTCAGGAGTATCAACTATATACTTAACACGACACGCAATGCCGTACATACGAGCTCTAGCGGGGTTGGAGGATGCAGAATTAGGGCTAATTGCAGTAGATGAAAGTGAATGAATAATACCGTTATGAATAGCGGAGATATTGCCAGAGATGGAGTGGCATGACGACTTCATGTTGACAATTGAATCAGCGGAGTCGATGAGATCACGGTAGCGATTGCCGACGAGCTGCCGGAGCTCCTCGCTCTTGTTTTGGATCTGTTTACGAGTTGTGGCTTCGACGATTCGGATTTCGGAGATAGGTTTTGTACGGAAGAGAGATTCGGCATCTTTTGTGGTTGAATTGGACGGAGATGACAGTGGTGGTTGGTGGTGGTTGGATGATGGTGGTGGTTGTGATGCCACTCTCATGGTGGTGGTGGTGGTGGTGGTGGTTGTCGGTGGTGGATCTCGGAATCGCTAGTTATATTCACGGTTTTGCTCCGGTGAAGATCTAATTCGTATGAGATCTCAACGTGATTAATAAGTTCATAACCGATTAGAATGTGTATTTTCGTCAGCAAGTCACAGTATCTCGTGAAAATCAAAATATTCTAATGAATTTTCAATTTTCTGCTCGGTGAAAGGGTCTAAGATCGGGCTCAAGGCCCAACAAGTGAATTTCAACATTTCATATTTACATTCAATAGCCCGTTAGCCAATGGTCTTCCACCTAATTGGTTGAATTAGGGAACGGTGAGCAAGAAACCGAAATAACCAAACTGAAGCCTAAATAACCAAAACACAATCAAAATAATCAACGCAACTAAACCGAAACCAATAAGAAAACAATGGTTTTGTTTGATGAATTTTTAAAAACCGAACTTTTTTGGTTTGGTTTCGGTTTTGCTTGTAACAGAAACCAAAAATCGAAACGAAACCATAAAACCGAACTTATAAATTTAGAGTTGTATTTATATACTTATAAACATGACTAGCCTATAAATTACTTATTTAACATATGCTATCTAAAATCTTCCTACGATAATAAAATAGTAAATAGCGATGTTACGTATCAGCACCACAAAGTTAAAAATTATTTAAAATTTCTTCAGGTTTAAACCAACTCTTTAAAGACAGCATTAACTTAAATACCTTAAAAATAAGATATTATTGTTTATAGAAAGGGTGAATTTCAACATCAATTGCCAGACTAATATTATGTATTCGCTTTTAGATGGACATCCCGGATCATGATCCGAAACCAAGGTGAAGCCAGTTTGAAACTTACTGATCTGTTGATTTGAAATCGATTTGAGACGGTATCTCTCAAAATTCTTATCTTGTCTTTGACATAACGTTTTTCTATTAATAAAGTTACCCCCTCTAGGCATGCCGCTAGAAGAGAAAAGACCAAAAGAAAACATAAAGTTAAATATCATTACATCTTCAAATAGATTGTAACCTTCACATTCCAACTAATGTTAACTACACTATCCATCATATACAATCATCATATCACTTAAATACTTTATGATGAAATCATAGAATTTAAAATAAACCATGTGAGCACGACTATGTAGAAGGTTGCTTAGCTAACGTATTTCATGCTATTTTGAATGTTGACAGTATTTCGACCTTCATTAACATACATTAATAAAAGTTATCAAATCTTAAAAAAAACAATATGTTGCTACATACAAAAGATTCAAAGCCACCACTTATTTTGCATATTACATGGCACATTTGGCATACATATTTTTAAAAGACAACTTACAATCTCTTTAACAATAACATTCAATTAGTCTACCCCTTTTGATTCTAGAGAAAATGATAAAATAGAGAAATCACAATTATTTCTTACAAATAAGATTTCCTATATTCATAGAAAATATGCATATAGTGTAGTGTGTATTGAATAATATTTATAGATGGTTAATTAGGTGCACATTCCTCTTCCCTTCATTACATGCTTTCTTAGCCCTGGAATATGAACATTTGAGATGTAATCTCTCCAATCTATTTTTTCCACATCAAACCCAAATGTATTTCTTTCTTCTTCAGACATCATCCCCATTAATATTTGAGTGTTGCAATTATCAAACCTGCAAAAGCAAGAGTTTCAAGCTTGCATAAGTTAGACTCTGATCAGTATAACTAACAAAACAAAGAACACATCAGCTCAATTAGGCCTAAAAAGACCGAATTGACCTATGAACACCACATAACTTTGACTCAAAATGATCTCATGTTCAAATCCCACATGTTCTTTAATCTTATAGCACATTAACAAGAGCAATGATTATTCAAGCAAAACACTCAATCAAAAAGATCAAATTTGTTTCATGTATACAGTATACTTTATAGCACATCATTCAAAAATTCAAAAGTGTGAACATCAATATTCCTCAGTGTAAATTCATTCAAGATTTGAAGTATAGTGTTACCTACTTACCTTCCACCATAAAATGTGTATGGTTCATATATATTGGCCAAGTACTTTGCTTGCTCCACTGATTTCTTGCAAATATTCTCAATTCTGAGTGAAAATTTCCCGTTATTTGTGGACGGAGAAGCAATCAATCCACTTCTATTAATTGCGTCTTTCCATATGTGAGCAGAGAATTCTTCCATGGACCGATAAAGTTGCATGATTGGTACGTGAACTGGCCTCCCCTTTAAATCCAAACATGGCGAAGAATAGAAGTGTTCATAAAGCAACCTTGCCAAATCCTTAAATACCAATGGGTTCACTACTGATGAAGCTATCTGATAAACGTAATTTTCTTCGGTTTTCCCACCTGCCACGTGTTTTGCCATGGCTGCAATGATGGCATTCACCACCATATCTGCTGGAACCTGAAACGGTTTTGTGGGACCCGTGGTTCATAAAACACATTAATTTGTTTTAGGATCATAGAACAAGAAAAGAACTTACCACATCAAGAACACCATTAGGGTCAACAAGAAATCCACTAAGTTGCCCTTTTCCATAGTAAAGTACAATTGGATCCATCATCCTTCAAATGAGAGAGAAAAGCAGAAATCTTGGACATCAACGTGATTTATAAGCAACGGTTTTAGTTCAAAGGACAAATCAAGTTGTAAATAGTAAGGAAAGTAGAGAAAGCAGTTTGACCCATTCGCAAAAAATGAATTGACTTGGGTTTTGTTTTCAGCTCTAACAGGTCAAACAGAAAAACCATAAAACTTAGCTACAATGTAAATGGGTCAAAAGTAAGCCAATGTGTTTGAATCCAAAAATGTTTTATTTAAAAAAAGATGATTATACTAACAATATAGTTTGTTAATGTTATCTTATACATAAGTTATTGTAAATTAAATCGAATGGACCAAAAGAGTCTTTATGGATCATCCCAACCCGCCATGTCTTGATATGTCACCCAATCTGCCTAACACGCCCGTTTTGTCACCTCTATGAAAACATGTACCTATTTCCTTCCATCCATCCTGGAAAAGGTTCTTTGTAAGTGCTTTCAATGACACTAGGCCGGATTATGACAATCGGTATGTCTCCTCCCAGTTTATCAATAACCATTTCTCCCATTGCCTTGGTAAAAACATATGTGTCTTGCCACCCATATTGTTTTGCCCTGGGTAAATCACATGGAAAAGAAACAAGATGCTTTGTAGGTGATCTTAATGATGGCAATAGGAAAAAGAATATTATATGCTATTCCATTATACCTATCTAAGCCAATCCCTTTTAGCTTTTGAGTCAATGCATTTTCTCTCAAAGATTTCTTTAATTCCAAAACCATATTAATTTCATCTTCTACATTCAACTTTGGCATGTGGTTGCCATACCTAAGGCTTTCGCGTGCTATACTCTCGCCTGCGCTAAACGGCTTTTCCATGATTCTTCCTTGTCTTTGTCCATTCACATATGCTACAAGCAAGAAACAATACGGTAAAAAAATATATAATAATTCTTGTCTTTTATAAACACCATATTCCTAGAATGCAAACATTATTCAAGTAGACATTAAATTACCTGTAGAAACTTGCAGGAAAAGGTTGAGTTTCTGGCACTTTTTGGCAAAGCTCATAAGGCGACTAGGCCCGGCGGTGTTTATGTCAAGAGCTACATCATATCTGCAAAAAAAAATTAAAAAAAATCAGTGAATCTTTACTGCATTTCTTGCAGGTTTAAAATAATTTTACATCTAAGAGATACCTTTCAT
Source organism: Flaveria linearis (assembly GCA_024085815.1). Lineage (NCBI taxonomy): Eukaryota > Viridiplantae > Streptophyta > Magnoliopsida > Asterales > Asteraceae > Flaveria > Flaveria linearis. The sequence goes on from CM044009.1 coordinate 78,950,862, forward strand.
CAAAAGTAGTATTAGCTGCAGAATTTACAATTATGTCAACATCTTTTGCTATCACATTTGCTGTATCCTCATCTAACCCAAGGTTAGATTCACAAACATTTCCAGTCACAGGAACCAACTTGCTTAACATGAAAGATTGATATGATGTTCCATAAGCTTGTTGGAGAGACTTGAAAAGTTCGTTATTGATTATCTGTAACACAATCCTAAATTAAATTTAATTTTACTACTTAATGATATAACAAGATAGATCACATAAAATTGAAGTGATGCATATGACTAGAGGTCGCAAGGTGGGTGTGTTGAGTGGGTCAAAACATGTGATTTTTTTAGTTAATCCACAAGCATTTGTTTTTTTTCTAGAACTTTCTGTAGATAGGTAAGGCGTTAAAATAACATTATTATGAAAATAATCTAAATTGATGAATAAAATAATTTAGGAGGTTGTATGCTTTGATATATAGTTGTGTGACTTGCAACCTATTCGAATATTTGACCCATATCCCATTCAGCTCAATGTTTCTATACCACTGATTTGAGATCAAAAACCCAAACCTATAGGACTCCCACAAAAATAAGAAAGAAGATGAAAATTTTGCATACTTCGTTTTTCAATCTTTCCATGGCAGCATCCATGTTCTTTGCCTTGACTAAGATATATATCTTCCCCACATCAGGCACTGTGCGCAGCATCTTCTCTATGAACACTACATAGTTTGTATGGTTATCAAGAAAAGTTCAAATAGTTAGAAAAGGCGAACAAGCAAAAGTGTTACTAGCATCCAAGATTGACCCCATAAAGAGCAAGATCTACAGCTAAATAGTAAGTAAAGGTGCAATATAAACAAGCTTATATTTTGTTTACTAAAGTGACCCTAAACTTGGAGTATCATATATTCACTAATACATAGTACTACTTAATAAAGGTGACAAAATGAACAAGTCAAAATGTCCAGGTAACTAATCATAAAGGGTAACATTTTGGTGATCGGTTCTTTTGACCCAGTCACTTTTTTACTATTTTTTAACTGTTACTAATGTTTTAGTTACAAACATGTTATTGTTACCTGGTATAATTTTCAATTAAGGGGATTTATCAGGTTCTAGCTTCAATGCACTATTTAAACATTTAGGCCGAATTTTCTATCATTTTTCCTTATTGTTACCCTGTTTGAACCGTTAGAAATAAAACATAACCAATGCATAAAAAAGATTGCCTTGCAAAGTTATTGTGTCAAGAACACCATGCACAAATGGGTTGATATTATCATTAGCTTCTGCACATAGTTATATCATGAACACCAATACACCATGCATATATAATAAACAAAATAAAAGAGGATATGTACCTTTGCCCAAGAATCCGGTTGCACCGGTAACAAATAACCTCTTCCCCTTGAGTATACTCACAATTCCAATGCCATCACCATTCACAACCATCACAGAACCATTTTGTGCACCATTATAGGAGACTAACTCCTGGCCATTCGTGTTCCCGTTTGGAGCCAAAACCAAGTTTTCAGCATCCAAAACAACGGTTCCATGATCCGCATTGACCAAAGCCGATCTCTTGGTCAAAACAGATGACACCCCACTACTCCTACTCACATTTCCTTTACTTTGGCAATACATCAAACACCTGATCTGCTTCTTCGATAACCACAGGTAATTCTTGACATTACCCACCAAATCTCCAGACCCTTTTCGCACTTTTCGCAGAATCACTATTGAAGAACCAAGAGACATAGTCCCCATCATCTTCAAGAAAAACAAGAATCAATTCCAGAAGAGAAAAAATGCAAAAGCAAATCACACAAGGGATGATTTGCTGATTGGAGGATGTTGGTTGTGAAGTTGATAAGTCTCTTTAGCTAATCATCTCCTACAATAATAAAAGATGAATCACAAAATCAAACAAAAGATTAAACAATAAAGAAACAAGCAAACAAATTGATGGAAAATAGCATGTGGGTGTACTGTTTGAAATTGAATAATTAAAGAAAGATGGATGAAATTAGGGTTTTAAATAAAGGAGATGAAGGTTAGGAGGATGAAGGTAAAGGCTCCCTTTTTGCCAACGGCTAACATGGCGGGAAGTTGTTAAATATTTTTATTTTTTGTGATTTGATTATTCGATTCGAATTTATGAAGATATAAAATATTCATGTGGAAAAGGGTGTGGGATCAAATGATCAATAACATGAGAAATTTTGACTTTAAGATGAATAGATGTAGTGTGACTTAGGTAATAGGCTCGTCAAAGCCTTCATTGATATCGTGTGACAATTCATGTCTAAGTTGAGTGTTTATGTTCAATGAGTCGTAGATCAACTGGTTTAGAATGAGACACCCTATAACTTTTTAAAGTGAAGGTCATGAGTTGGAGTCTCACTTGGTGTAATATGCTCCAAGTGGGTCAAGGGTTTTACCACAGTGAGCGTTTGGGTGGTGGGTTTCTCTTGGAATGGTGGCCAAGCCGAGTCACCAGCGTTGTCTGTGGTCGCGGACATGGGTGACCTTTCGCCAATGGGTTTACCCGGATGACCGGGCTTAATAATTATTCGTTTGCCGTTCAAAAAAAAGTTGAGTATTTATGTGTGTCTTGCGTTGGGAGTCGTGATAATTTTCTTTGTATCATTTCAATATTATCAGATGTTTCAAACGGTCTAGGAATGAACTATTAGGGCAAAGGTGTAATTAAGAGGTGTAGTTAAGAGTAGTTAGGGCCGTTAAATAAAAGTGTCAAGTTGAGAAATGGGTTAAACTAAGTTTAGATCAAAACACACTATGTTAAAAGACATTTATAATAGGTTTTGAAGAATGAACATAAGTTAAAACGTGTTATTGTAGTTACAAAATTATCAAAGTGGGCTCACTTGTTATGTTGGTTTATGACAAATGCAGAAGGAGATGGAGATGATGGTAGTTGTGACAAGTAGGTAGTGGCAATGGGTGTACTCGTTTATATGGTTTCGTTCTAAGTTATTTTCATAACAATCATGTATTTTAACTCATTTATAATGTCATTAGATGCACATAACATCTCAATCTTCACAAAGTCTACCAATACTCTTGTTATGGATAACAATCACCGGATACAGTTGTTGTATTAGGTACAATTGCCTAAGAACACAAAATTACAAAGATCTAACTTGATTTTTTGAAAAGTTATGATTGGTAGGTGTACATATAAGTATAACTAAATATATTTAACTATGGCATACATATTCACTTTTAGAATGTGTTTTATACTTTATTCTAAAGTATCAAATAGATAAATACTAATACTAATTAAAAGTATATCTGGATATCCCAAACTTATATTAACATTCTACTTAATCACATTAGTTGCACGTGAAATAAGAGTTGTTTTAATTTAATAGAAGTGTTCATTTTAGTTTACAAAACTTACACTTTTATTTTTATCATCTATTGAACTTAAACTTAAACATCTCCTTATTTTAATGATATTTTAAGGTAGATTACATCAACCACGCCGAACTTATATTCATATTCTCCTTTATCGTAAAAAGGAAATTGTGTTTAATTTTAGTGTTTTTATATATATACCTTACATTTTTACATAGTATTTTTTATAAAATTTCTCTAATATTTATATTTTTATAATCAAGTTGGCATTATTATTAGAGTAAATTACCAATTGCATCCCTGACGTTTTTTTTATTTTAACCGTTTGCATCCCTATAGTTTCAAAAGTGTCATCTGCACCCTGACGTTTTATGTTATCTTTATTTGAGTGTCTATAGTTTTATTTTTGTTTCAATTTGAGTCTAGATAACTAACGCTGTTAGTTTTTCTGTTAAAATTATTGTTGAAAAGACTAAACTACCCCTAAAATTATATAAATAAAAAAAACTTGTACACCGTCTCCCCTTCTTCCTCATCTTCCTCAATGAACCCTAATACCATAACCATCAAATCTCCATTGCTCCCACTCATCATATCCATCACATGCTTTTTCCTCCTCTTCTACACCTTCTACCCTTCTTCCTTAATCTCACCACCACCGCGACCCCCCAACCACCACCACCGCGACCCCCTACCACCACCACCGCGACCCCCCTACCACCACCACCACCGCGACCCCCCTACACCACCACCGCGACCCCCTACCACCACCACCGCGACCCCCCTACCACCACCACCGCGACCCCCCTTCACCACAACCGCCGCAGCCCCCATCACCACCACCACCGCAGCCCCCATCACCACCACCACCGCAGCCCCCCATCACCACCACCACGGCAGCCCCCCATCACCACCACCACCGCAGCCCCCCATCACCACCATCACCGCAACCCTCATCCCCACCACCAACGCAGCCCCCCCCCACCACCGCAGCCCCCCCACCACCACCACCACCACCACCGCAGCCCCCCCACCACCACCACCGCAGCCCCCCACCACCACCACCGCAGCCCCCCACCACCACGACCGTAGCCCCCCACCACCGCCGCCCCCCACCACCGTAGCCCCCCACCACCATCAGACCCACTAATCCACTCAACCTCCTCCTATCACCACCACCAACACCCCCAAATCCACCACTACTCACCATCGCAAAACCACCACACCCAACACCCTTAAACTCACCAAAAACACCATCTTTTCCCAAAGTACTACCACCACGATGACGTTCAAGAAACCCCACCAAAAACACCGTCTCATCCCTCGTCCACCGCATCGCCGCCCTGGAATCCGCCCTTTGTCGCCGCAAGCAGTCACCACCACCATCATCCCTCCGTCACGCTGCCGCCCTACCATACAAACCCACTTCAGAGCCTTCCTCGTACAGATCTAGGATTTGAAATTTGGTTGATTGTGGGTTGAATTGGGGATTTAGTGGGGTTGAAATTGGTGGGTTGAATTTGGGTTTGAAGACGTGGTTTTTATTTTTATTTTTAATTCTTAGGGGCATTTTAGTCTTTTTATAGAAGAATTAATGGAAAAACTAACGGTGTTAGGGTTTTGGATACAAATGGATATAAAAATGAAACGTTAGAGGGCTGATGACAATTTTGAAACCGCAGGGATGCAAGTGGTTAAAATGAACAAACATTAGGGATGCAAATAGTAATTTACTCTTATTATTAATTAGTAGGTAAAATATTCGTGTGTTACGACACTTTGTTTAATATCTTGTAACATATCTTATGGTTTTCATCTACTGTCCATAATGGTCACAATAAACTTAACCTTGATTCCCACTCTTCAACCATTCAAAGCTCACTCCTTCCTTAAGTGAAATCACAACCACCGCCAGTACCGCCACTGCCACCGCCACCGCCACCACAACCTAATTACTAACAACCACCATAACCCAATTGCCACTAATTAACACCGATGGAGAAACCCTAAAGCATAGACAAGTAGCGGTTTTGATAGCTTTAAACTAGAGTATAATGATAATTCTATAAAAGAGTTATATAGAGTGTACATGGAAGAAATGATGTATGCCTTTTTATATTTTTTCAAATGTGATTTGTTTTAAGTTTTTTTATTGATTCAAGGATCAAAAGTGTTATTTGTATGGATTTCATAAATAATTTTTAAAGTTCATTCACCATAGATAGTAAGAAACAACAAATAGTAAAACTTTAAATGCAATCTGTAAAAAGTTATAACAAACAACCAAATCTATGACTTAGACAACTGCTTGTCACTAAGAAAGAAAATATTTTCGGCTAAAACAAGTTTCGGTTGTATTTTATGATGATTACTAGCTATCAAAGTTGATATATTTGAGGTAAAAATAGTTTAAAACAATTCCAACAAACATATGTTTCATGTATTTTATACAAAAGACCCCAGAGCCCAGAGGAGGATATATTAGTGAATAGTGAGCACACTAGGCCCAAATTTTGCTACAAGAAAGATAACACAGAGTAAACATACATAAAGCCTTTGGGCCCCCTAAATCTAGCTATCAATAGCCATGACAAATTGGCAACACTTGCAAACACTCTCATGCTCTTTTTAGTTTTTACAGTATAATTCTATAAATTAAAATGAAATTAAAAAATATATATGTAAATATCAAAACTAAGTTCGATTGCTCAAACAAGGGAATGATATCTCACATCCCACAATCCTATGTTTGTCAATGCTTTTGATATGATGTTTAAAAAAATAAAATGTGCATCATCTTATAATTAAAAAAACATGTTTTTCGTTTTTTCGCATTAAAATATTTGTACAATTTTTACACGTAAAAAATCAGCATACTTTTGGTTTATCTCATAAAGTCACACATCAATATTTATACATAAAAACCAATATACTTTCCACTATAATCACTTAAAGAATCTTTTGTATTATTTTTTATTTTTCAGTTAGTGGGATAAAAGATGTAAAAATTAGCACATTCCAATAGCAACTCTAGCTATAGAGCTTAATACATGTATGAATGCAAGTCGTATTTTACTTACAATCATTCATTTGCATATTCAAACACTTCATTTGATTAGTTCATCATCTTTATCGCATATGGCGTAATTAGCACCATGAAAATTCAACATATGTGAGTGTTTCTTAAAATGGTTTGGAATTATGAGTTTACATGATCATCGTTTACATGCATGAATCGATTCTAGTACTCTATGAAAGTATATTGGTTTACCGTTTATGTACATAAATTGTTGAGGGACTTTTACGATACAAAACAAAAGATATATTGTTTTTTTACGTACAAAAAATGATAAATGGTCTTTTATGAGAAGAAAACTAAAAGTATATTGGTTTTTATTCTACTTATCCTAATATAATATCCTATAACATATCATTTAGCAAAAAGAAAATTACAAAATGCAATTTATTTAATATATTGATACGTCAGTATGTATTTAAACTATATTTTACTTCTACGGTTATGTCATAAAATAAATTTTTGATTACGTATGATGCATCTCCTTTATCTTATTACATCTGTATAATTATTTCTCGATATTAGATATTTAGATTTCTTGGGTAGTTACTTACTGTTGAATATTTATTTAGTTCTTTAAATATTATGTTATATGCTATTATTTTAAGATATTACGTATTTTGTATGTACAGAATCTGCAAAGAACTAAATACAAAAACAACAAAAGAAAACATAATATCAAAAACAGGGACAAAAAATGTAGGGTCGATGTGGAGTAAATATTTAGCAAATATTCTCATATTTTACACCGACAATTTTATGTTTTTGATACATGCAAGCATACTCAATTACTTTATTTACTTTAACGAGAAAGGATCGATATAAAGTGTATAAAGTTTTAAATTACCTTTTAATTGCTAAATTAAATACATCAAACATTTTTACACATAAAAGATGACTTTTCTGGTTTTTTGTCCTTGAACTATCTGGTTAGAAATTTATGGGGCTTTCCGAATACATATGATGATGAATCGGAGCTGTTTTCTGCGTAAGTAGAGTCAACTAGGGACGCGTTTCAAAAAATTATGATAAATCAAGGTTAATATTCGTATAATACACGTGACAATATAATACAATACATGAAAATGATTATAGAGATCATTTGACCGGGTGACATGTTAATGTTTTTTTTTTAACTTCTTGACTTTTTTATGGCATTATTCTGACAGCGTGGAATGCCACATCGTAGTAAATTATGTTTTCATGATATCTATGAGTTTTTTTTTTAAATTTGTGTTCTTGAAAAACTTATTTATCAAAACAGTATTGTTTTAAATAAAAATTTATTAAATAGTATTTTTTGAAAAAATATCATTTGTTTCTCTCCTAATCTTAGCGGATCACCTATAATTTGAAAACTTTTATGAAAATAAAGCGTTAAAAATGTAAGAAGCAAAAATAACTTTTTTTTTTCTAAGACTCCGACTAATTTTTTTAACAATACTTTTATATCAACCAAATTAAAATAAATTTAGCAAATTTTTAACGTTTAATGTTGGCTTTTAATCTTAGGAAAGGAAAACAATATACACTATATTCTAAATATTTTTATCTGCATAGCATTATAAATGGAAATCTATTATCTAATAAAAGAGATCAACTTTTAGGAATACGGACTATTTACATTGTAATTATCAGTTGTATATTTTTTTTTGTCATATAGCTACAAATAATTAACTTGCTAAAGGAATAATGTTTGTTGTTGATTCCAACTAATATATCATTGTCGTATGTTACAATGGTTCAGTTTTTAATTAAATACGGAGTTTTAGAAAGTATTACGTTATTGTGAAAATGAAGTTGTTTTCTGATTTTACATATTAATATTATATATATATATATATATATATATATATATATATATATAGAGAGAGAGAGAGAGAGGGGGGGGCTTTCAAATGAGAACTAAGATTTTTTTAAGAACCAAAAGAACTATTATTAGTCAATCAATTTTTTATATTTATTTTGATTTAATATTAATCATGATTTATAAAGAGGGTCAATAAGGTAATTTAGAATTTCAAATTCAGGATAATAGGGATTAGATAATTGTTCCCTGTTTTATTAGATGGACGACATCATTGAACGACATATGACGACTCAAATTTGGTTTTTTAAGGAAATCTAATACATCAGTTTGATCTCTTCTTTAGCGATTTATGAGTATGTGATTCAATTTGATAATCGGAGATGTATTGTAACACCCGGACCTCCAAAGAGTCCGTTTAAGTTAATTAAACATGCGGAAATTTGGTCCCAGAAAATTTCATTAACATTTAGCTTCCAAAGTATGTGTTTCGTGTCAACCGACACTCAAGAATGAAGTTTAACCATCCATTTACATAAACACATAATAAGAAGTTTTAAAATAATGTTAACGCATTAATTTCTACAAAAGAATCGCGTATGCAAGTCCCGTTCGATCCGCGTATGCCCTATTGATCACTTTAGCCTTCCGGTCCCGTAACACCTGAAAACACACATTTAGACATCCATTAGTTCATAAGAACTAAGTAAGTACATTCTAACATTCATTTCGGGTTTTTTCGGGGGTTAAAACGGACTCGAAACGCATTTAAACGATAATCAACAAAAACTGGGAACTGGGCCCTACCGTAACTTACGGTAGCCACCGTAAGTTACGGTGGCCTCAGTTTGTGTACGGTGGTAACTTTCTGGCTTACGGTAGCTATAAACCGCCCAGGACCTACCGTAACTTACGGTACCACCGTAAGCTACGGTGGCACCTGCAGCCAAACCAATATTTTTGACCCGTTAAAGGTCGTTTCGCGTTCCCGAGCCACCCCTTTCGATCCCGATTGTTTCAAACACCTAGAAATAACATATTTTATCATATATGTGATTCCCACGGAGTTTCAACGAGTCTAACCCGACTCTTGGCAATATACCAAAAATTTTTTTATTGTTTGGTATTTAATTCCTTAATTATCCCAATTATGGTTCATTTATTCTTTAGAGCTACCGACCGTCCCGACAACCATGGAACCGGTCTATTATAACATATTACATATGTTTGGTGAGTTCATAGACCCAACCCATCCCATTTGCTTATCATAACGCAAATTTTCCTTTTTATACCGAATTTGCCCCTTATAGGGTCAAATCCCATTTTATTGAGCGGTTTGCCATTCTTTCACGAACGACCGCTTTCCTTGGCGTTACCCAACGTCCACACACGTTGCAGATCGTAGGGATAACCCTTTACCCTAGTGTTCACACACGATGTGAATCACTTTAATCCGGGTTTGTCCTTTCTTCCCATTTTCATGGGACGGTCACACACGTTGTGACTCGTTCTGTTCCACAACCATGTGGTATAACACTAGAGTGTTATTTTCCTTTATGTTCACGCACGTCGTGAATCATTTGTCATAGAAGCTCACATACGGTGCAAGTCAACTATTTATCCTTTTTAAACGTGGTTTTCATTTTTGTTTGAGTTCATGAGCACATGGTCACACACATTGTGACTCATGCCGTTATTTTCCTTTATGTTCACGCACGTCGTGAATCATTTGTCATAGAAGCTCACATACGGTGCAAGTCAACTATTTATCCTTTTTACACGTGGTTTTCATTTTTGTTTGAGCTTATAAGCACATGGTCACACACATTGTGACTCATGCCTTTACTTTGTTATGCTCAATTTAAAGAATGTCTTACCTTGAGTCCGGAAGGTTTAAGTGGTCAATCAAACGTGTTCCTTCCCGGTTCCCTTGGATCCGCTTGCCACACCACTTCCTATTACCATTTTAAGGACCCATTTAACACATAACATTCATTTAATCACACATATGGTCTATTTGACCATTTATCACATTTAACCTACAATCTAGGCTTTCACATTGCACATTCTTGCAATTAAGTAGTTCATTCATGATTTTCATCTAATTTAGGCATTTCATCAAACACCTTATGTGCATAACTTAACATATTGGTTATTTACTAGCTTTTAAACTGATGTGAATGCATTTAATGTAGTAGACTAAGGTGGGAATAGAAACTAGACTAGGGTGTATTTAACAATACCCATATTTATATGTAGCAACTACTAGATGCATGAATGCACAATTATCAAAGTAATACACAAATGCATCATTTACTAGATTCATGAATGCACAATTATCAAAATGTGCACAAATATACTATTGTTAATATATGAGATGATGCAACCAAAAACCTGATTTTATTACTATTCTAATCTTCAGACACATTAAAAGGTTGTTTTCATTTATAAAATAATAAGTTTGGTTGTTCAAAGTTTTCTTTAAATACAACTAGTTGTTTTCCCACCGCGCTTCGCGGCGGGGTTGAATCGACGCTTAAAGAACTTGAAAGATGACTCGGAAATGCCAGTTTGTTGTGGCTGCAAACTAACTGTTTACCACGGCAAAACAACAATGTTAAAGGCTATTTGCTAATCGTCATCGCCCATCACCCATGTTTATACAAAAATTTAATTTCAACGGTTATAAAGCAACCGGAATCGGGTTCCGAACCGCCATTTGGTTGTGGCTGCGTGCTGTAAACTGTCGCCAAGCCATTGCAACCAACACGGTTGCATTCTAATCATAGCCACGGCTGGAAAAAAAACTTAAACAACATACCCAAACATACTCAGTCTTAGATGAGCAAGAACTCGTCGTCATCAACACCGAGCAAATCAATATCAGTAACATCGCCACCCCACCATTAATCTCATGGAGGTAGTGAGTCACCGGCGTTGACAATGGTCAAGTGTAGAGATACCCAGATAAAAGAAAATCGGCAGGCCACGATATGTACTCGTCGGAGAACAACAATCTATAACATCATTAAGCCAACATCAAAGGAAACCATCCAAATCATAGTTGGTTTTGAGAATTGGCATGCCTGCATATCCACAAACATAACAAAATAGAAACCTTAATTACTCACACCCATCCAACACTAATCAACCACTAATCATTTCATTAACCACAACCCAAAAGTTTAAAGTTCATGACAATCTTTAAAAAAAAGTCCCTTGTTTTCTTGTAAAATCGTAGAATCACACCATGGTTTCATGAATCAAATATGAAAATTCATCAAATTATATGTTTGAATTCATCTCTTCTTGCCATTGGAGAAGAAGGATCCGAACCCCAAATTGATAACCGGGTTGACCCGAACCCCATTACCGGCATTAATATTATTATTGCCATAGCTGTAATTCATCATCCTCAATGGAGGTTTCTGTAAAATATTATGATGCTTATGAGCATAACCTTCTTTTGAAGACGATGATCGTTTCGTGCTAGTTGAAGATCCCGTAGAATTGCTTCGAGATAACAGAGGAATCGGGTATAAACTTCGAGCATACCCGTTACCGCAGCTGCTGCTTCGCTTGAACCCCCAAAACGATTTCGATGAACTGTGATGCTTATCGTCCACCACCGGCGGTTGAATTCGGTTCGATGTCGGTGGTTGCGGTGGCAGCGGCGGTGGCGGTGGTTTGATTAGTGTGGGATGATTTTGCCGCCGGAGAAGAGCTCGTCGGCGTGGTGGTGGTGGTGGTGGTGGTGGTGGGGGTTTTGTTGGACGCAGAAGTTAAAGTCGTTGTTATTGGAGGATGAAGGACGCAGAAGTTGAAGTCGTTGTTGTTGGAGGATGAAGAGGAGAGTGCCAAGTTATGTGGCCAAAATAAAAGAAAAGCAAACTTTACTATTCATGCCATTGCTCTTTTCATAATAGGCAAATTGCTCACAAAATCAACACTATACTATTAGAGTAATTTGACAAACCATGAACTGTATATATATCGGTACAAATTATTAGATTTGATTTTTATTTTAAAAGATAAAATGTGTACAATTTATACTAAACTCAGAGAGATTTGCTTCGTAATTTAATATATATGCTTCGTAATTTAATATATATTTATAGATTGACTTTCTACAATTCAAATAATGAATTTCATAATATGAAAAAATCAAGTTTGAGGAATAGTTGGGTTTCAAGGGTTTTTACTTTTGTCACATATGTTTTAGGCCTTTTGCATTTGCCCCCCTCCCCACATGTGTTAAAGCAGGAAAGAGTGGGGTGCTCCTCCGATCTGTACCGCCTGCTGTCCTTTTTCCGTTCATCGCCGTCGTTGCACGGCCGCCGCCTATAACACCGCCGCCAGCACCGTCGTTGCCACGTGAGGAACCGGTGGTCTTGATCACTCTGACATGACCGCCACGGGTGGTCTGTAATGACCGCCTTTGGTGGCGTCTGTCGGCGTATCCACGTTGTGTTTGCTGTGGCAGAGGTACCACCGCCTTTCATCTTTCTCTTATGCCAATCACCGCCGATTTTTGGTGGGTAGCGAGCGGGCTGTAGATCTCGTCGGTGCTTTGGCAGGTTTGATCTTTTTAGGGTTTTTTTGGTCAGTGTAATGATGCCAGCAACAGATCTTCACGAAAGTCTGAGAGTGATCATGGCAAGCACCGACTCTTGGTGAGTGGTGTCTGGCTGTAGATCTAGCCGGAGGTAGTTCCGACCAGAGTGCTCATAATCCAACCGGCCGTTCCTCCGATGACCGGGTTTGTTCTTTGCTTCTCCTCTTTTCCTTATCTTGATCCTCTCTGTATATGTGCTCCAGGGGATTCAGTATTTGTTGTTGTGTGTTGCATGTGGGTTTTTTCTCTTCTTATGGTTGAGAGATGACGATGGGCTGGGGTTGGATTATAGGGATGTGTTTGGGCTTTGCGTTTGGTAGTTTCGTGAGGTTGATTGGGTTGTGCGATGTTGGCATTTCTCTGTGTTTGTTATGATTCCACCGCCTCTGTTGCTCCCTCATCCCTATGTCTCTCCGATACCCTTTTAGGGTTTGTAGATTTTTTTTATATTGTGGTGTTTTGGCTATTGGCTGTTAGTGTTGTTGATTGGGGCTCTTTGCATGGCCGATGGGTGTGACCTACCGTTGAACCCTGGCCATCGTCGGCTGGAGTTATCGTGTATGTTGCTCTGTCTTATATATGGACCTCTGTACTCTCCGGTCAACCTGCTCAGCCGTTGCTACTGGATTTATGTACAGAGTGGTTTTCCCTGCTCTGTTTTGCAAACCCTAGGTGACAATGGTTGGCCGATAGTGTTTTTGATTTGCTGCGTGTGTCGATTTGTTTTAGGATGCAGATGTTGTTGGGTTTGGCATGCCTTTGTTCAGTGCACTTTTTATGATTATACAAACACCGTGTGTGGCTGTCTGAATCAAGTGTGGTTGTATTTCTGTTGTGGCGAGCAACTTATGATAATGTTTTGGGATTATTTTCAATTTATCCTTGAATGTGATACTTACTTGAGTGTCTTTGGCTTCCATAAGTTGGGTAGCACTCAGTTTGTTCATTGGCTATAATGATCCAACCATAAACAGGCTGTTATCATAGCGTGGCAACTATGTGTTAATGGTTTGTAGCTAGAGGTGGTGGCCTGGTTTAAGCAAGCCTTTGTCCATGGTTGTAATGTTTAGTGTTGGCTTCGATTTGGCTATTGTCACATCCCGGCGGAAGCGTGAAACGATGTTCGGGTGTGACTTGTTTTTATCAGAGTACATCAATTATAACAGAATAATAAAAGAAAATATTATTCACTAAAACATCAAACTAGACATGCTTCTTTATTTAATAATATTCGGGTTACATCATCTTACATAGTAATTCAAAATTTGATGTAACAATTACAACTACTTTATTCTAAGCATGTCTTTTCATAGACGGTGAAAATGAGCATCGACATATACGCTGAAGTCAACAATATTGACCGTCAGCGTCACACAGACTTTGCTTACTACCTCGCCCCATCCATTATGAACATCGAAACTGAAATCAAATGTATTACTCATGATTTCCTGAAAAAGCATACAAATCGTGGTTGATGTATTATTTTTACTTGAGTTAACTTACTGTCATTTGTGGTACAACCATTAGTTCGAATGAGGAACCGTCTGGTAATATTAGTAGCGCTACTTAGGGAATTAGTATCAACCGGATGAGGGTTGTTACTATTTTCCTGTATCTAACCGGAATGAGGGTTAAGATACAATATTACTTGATTTTGTGAATTATTTCGTGACAGTATGATTATGTTGTGCAGGTTTGGTTGTAGCTAATACATCAACATAAATAACTTTTGTTATATAAACCTATGAAACTCACCAACATTTTTGTTGACTGTGTTATGTATGCTTTTTCAGGAAATCATGAGTAATACATTTTATTTCAGTTTCGATGTTCATAATGGATGGGGCGAGGTAGTAGGCAAAGTCTGTGTGACGCTGACGGTCAATATTGTTGACTTCAGCGTATATGTCGATGCTCACTTTCACCGTCTGTGAAAAGACATGCTTAGAATAAAGTAGTTGTAATTGTTACATCAAATTTTGAATTACTGTGTAAGATGATGTAACCCGAATATTATTAAATAAAGAAGCATGTCTAGTTTGATGTTTTAGTGAATAATATTTTCTTTTATTATTCTGTTATAATTGATGTACTCTGATAAAAACAAGTCACACCCGAACATCGTTTCACGCTTCCGCCGGGATGTGACAGGTTGGTATCAGAGCCATTGGTTATAGAGAATTAGTTATTTTAAGTAAATAACTAGACTATAGCCATAAGCTCAGATTAATTGATATTATTTGGATTATGTGACAATTATGTGATATTCTGTGATTATGATTTTGTGTTATAATATGTGACTAACTAATTAAGAGTTATTGTAAGGACAGTTGAGCAGAATGAATTCAGATAACTATCTTCATGAAACTAGTCCTGTCAAGTACTCTGACTCTGAAGAAATAACACCTGAACCAGAACCTCAGTTAGTTAAGGAGACTCCTCAACTAGAAGTAAAACCAAAATTTTACATCCGACGTTCCCCAGTACAGGTAGGAGGATATACTATCAAGACTCCCAGAAAGAAAATACGACGTGGAGACAAGGTTGTAATTAAACAAACTGAAGATGTGGAGATACAACAATATCAATCTGATATTCCTGGAGACAAGGATGAGATGATTAAGCAGCAAGGGTTAGATCAAGCAAAGACAACTAAGCAGACCCTTAGGAAACTCAAGAAAATCCAACTAGGAATCTGGAAGATCCAGAGAGACATTAAGAAGCTTAAGACCCCTAAAAAGAGTATTTTTGCACGGATGTGGAAGTGGATTCGCAAGAATTAGAGACTTGTAATCTAACCTAGAATAAAGAGTACAATAAGAACTTAACAGATATATGTATTTCTGTGACTAATTATTTTGTCTGATTATATGAAAATGATTTTGTGTTAAGTTATTTTGTTAACATACTGACATGATGAATTCCCTATAGTAAATCATGCCGCCGAAAAGAAACAACGAACCTGTTAGAAGAACAGCTCGTGTGGGACGGCCTAGAACCCGACTTGGGGAAGAAACACCTGCAAACCCCAACACCAATGAGAACGATAGGATTTCCCAAATGATAGCTCAACAGCTAGAAGCAACCTTACCAACCCTAATAAATCAGCTTCAGCAGAACCTAAATATAGGAAACACCTCCCAGCAACAAGAAGCACCTGAAAATATCAACCTTGGAGAACGCCAGGAATTAGAAATCCCAGTAGAAATTCCCAGGGATGCTCTTACAAAACCTTCATGTCTTGTAAACCTAGGGATTTTGATGGGAAAGGAGGAGCTGTACAAGCTTTGAGATGGCTGGATGATATAGAAGGAGTGTTAGAAATCAGCAACTGTGCTGAAGATTTCAAGACTTTATTTGCCTCACACTCACTGAAAGGGGAAGCTCAATCCTGGTGGAAGATGGAAACACTCACTAAAGGTAAAGATATTATGAATAAGATAAGTTGGACAGAATTCAGAAAGCTAGTGACAGAAAAATACTGTCCCTATAACGAAATAGAAAAGTTAGAAGCTGAATTTCTAGCCTTAGAAATGAAGGGTGCAGCACATCGGGAATATACAGATAGGTACAATGAGTTATCTAGGTTAGTACCTCACCTAATAACCCCAGAAACTAAGAGAATAGGGAGATATATTTGGGGACTAGTACCACAAATAAGAGGACTGGTAAAATCTGCAAGAGCTAAAACTTTTCAGGAAGTAGTAGCCTTATCCGGGAGCTTAACTGATGAAATGATCAGGAATGGATCATTAAACAAACCCCAGATAGGAGAGAAGAGGAAGTGGAATGAAAATCATTTTGAAAAAAAGATTTGGAGAAAATCCTCAAAAGAAAGTAATCAGACCTCCACCCAGAAACTTCTTAGGAACTGCTCAAGGAAGAAAGATGGATAAGCCTCAGTGTAACATCTGTCAAAAGTATCATACAGGAAACTGTATGGCTGTGATTTGTTACAACTGCAAGAAGAAAGGCCATGTCGTCCGAAACTGCAAAAGTCCTGCCAACCCCAAAACCGTCTGTTTTCAGTGTGGCAGTGAGAATCATTTTCGCAATGAGTGTCCACAACGCAAGGGTAAAGCTCCTATGAACCAAAATAATCCTCGTGGAAGGGCATACGTGATACAAGCTGGTGAGACTCAGCACGAACCAGAAACAGTAACGGGTACGTTCCTTATCAATAATCATTACGCCAAAATATTATTTGATACAGGAGCAACTCGTAGTTTCGTCTCACATACTTTTAGACCATCACTTGGTGTGATATCTGAGAAATTAAGTAATAAGTATTTGATAGAACTAGCTGATGGTAAAGTAATAGAGGTTGATGAAATCATCCCTAACTGCATTCTAAATCTTGATGATAATTATTTTGATATAGATCTAATTCCTATTAAATTAGGGGGATTTGATGTTGTGATTGGAATGGATTGGTTAAGCAAAAATCATGCTGAATTATTTGTGATAAGAAAATGGTGAAATTTCCTTTGGTTAAGGAAAATAAAACCTTAAGCATATATGGTGATAAGTCCAATGAGATGATAAAAATTATCTCCTGTGAAAAAGCTCGTAAATGTTTAAGCAAGAAATGTTTAGCTTTTCTGGCTCATGTAATTGATACAAAACTGGATAAGGGAAAATTGGAAAATGTTACTGTTATAAAAGAATACCCTGATGTTTTTCCTGATGAATTACCTGGATTACCACCACCCCGACAGGTAGAATTTAAAATAGAATTAATGCCAGGAACAGCCCCTATTGCTAAAGCCCCTTATCGTTTAGCACCAACTGAAATGAAAGAACTTATGAGTCAACTACAGGAATTATTAGATAAAGGATTTATACGTCCAAGTGTGTCACCTTGGGGAGCACCGGTTCTATTTGTTAAAAAGAAAGATGGAACATTTAGGATGTGTATTGATTACAGGGAATTAAACAAGGTTACTATAAAGAATAGATACCCTCTCCCTAGAATTGATGATTTATTTGATCAGTTACAAGGATCTAGCTATTTCTCCAAAATAGATCTAAGATCTGGATATCACCAATTAAGAGTTCAAGAGGAGGACATACCAAAGACTGCTTTCAGAACCAGGTATGGACATTATGAATTTCTTGTAATGCCATTTGGTTTAACTAATGCCCCGGCAGTATTTATGGACTTAATGAATAGAGTATGTAAACCCTATTTAGATAAGTTTGTAATAGTATTTATAGATGATATCCTAATATATTCCAAGAATAGGGAAGATCACGAGCAACATCTAAGGTTAACTTTGGAATTACTACGAAAAGAAAAGTTATACGCAAAATTTTCAAAGTGTGAATTTTGGAAAAGGGAAGTGCAATTCCTAGGACACGTAGTTAACCAAGATGGAATCCAAGTTGACCCAGCTAAAATAGAAGCAATTAAAAAGTGGGAAGTTCCAAAAACCCCAACAGAAATAAGGCAATTCTTAGGTTTAGCAGGTTATTACAGAAGATTTATAGAAAACTTCTCAAGAATAGCTCAACCTCTGACAGAATTGACTCAGAAAGACAAAAAGTATGTATGGGGAGAAAAACAGGAAGAAGCTTTTGAACTTCTCAAAAGAAAGTTATGTAGTGCACCTATACTAACTCTACCAGAAGGAACGGATAATTTTGTTGTATATTGTGATGCATCTAGGCAAGGTTTTGGATGTGTCTTAATGCAAAAAGATAAAGTAATCGCATATGCGTCTAGACAGCTTAGAGGTAGTGAAAAGAATTATACTACCCACGATCTAGAATTAGGAGCTGTAATATTTGCATTAAAGATTTGGAGACATTATCTGTACGGAACCGAATGCACTGTCTATACAGACCATAAAAGTCTACAACACATCTTTGATCAAAAGATGTTGAATATGAGACAAAGAAGATGGGTAGAATTATTAAGTGATTATGATTGTGAAATAAAGTATCACCCAGGTAAAGCAAATGTAGTTGCTGATGCGTTAAGCAGAAAAGAAAGAAGCAAACCTCTTCGGGTACGTGCTATGCAAATGGAACTACAGTCAGATTTATTAAGACAGATTCGGGAAACTCAACAAGAAGACATGTCAAAGCTGAAAGGACAATTAAAAGAATTGGAAGAAGGAAAAGATGGAATTCTAAGGTTTAAAAACAGGATTTGGATACCAGACAAGGAAATGATTAGAACAGCAATTCTACAAGAAGCTCATAAAACAAGATATTCTGTACACCCAGGAAATAACAAAATGTACAAGGATCTGAAACATCAATACTGGTGGCCAGGAATGAAAAGATCAGTTGGAAAGTTTGTAGAAGAATGTGACGTTTGCTCAAGAATAAAAGCAGAACACCAAAGACCTTCAGGACATCTGCAACAACCAGAAATTCCAGAATGGAAGTGGGATCAAATTACAATGGACTTTATAACCAAATTACCAAGAACCAGGAATGGTTATGATACAATATGGGTTATAGTGGATAGATTGACCAAATCAGCTCACTTTTTACCCATACGTGAAGATTATAAGATTGAAAGACTGGTAAGAATTTATATAAAAGAAGTTGTATCCAGACATGGAATTCCCCTATCCATCATATCAGATAGAGACAGTAGGTTTACCTCTAGGTTTTGGCAAACCCTACAAAAGGCTTTAGGAACCCAAGTAAACCTCAGTACTGCATATCACCCACAGACAGATGGGCAAAGTGAAAGAACTATACAAACTTTGGAAGATATGTTAAGAGCTTGTGCTATAGACTTTGGTGGAAATTGGGATAGCCACTTACCTTTAATAGAATTTTCATACAACAATAGTTACCACACCAGCATAGGAATAGCCCCATTTGAAGCTCTTTATGGGAGGAAGTGTAGATCACCATTATGTTGGAATGAAATAGGAGAAAAGCAACTCACAGGTCCTGAATTAATCCAGGAAACTACAGATAAAATTTCCGACATTAGGAATAGACTAAAAGCAGCACGTGATCGACAAAAGAGTTATGCAGATAAACGAAGAAGACCTTTGGAATTTCAAGTAGGTGACAAGGTTTACCTGAAGATATCACCATCTAAAGGAATCTTTCGATTTGGAAAACCCAGTAAGCTAAATCCTAGATATATTGGTCCATTTAAAATTACTAACAGAATTGGTCCTGTGGCATATAGGTTGGAATTACCACAAGAGTTAAGTGAAGTTCATAACACTTTCCATGTGTCTAACCTCAAGAAATGCTTAACTAATGAAACCCTGGTTGTGCCAATGCAAGAAATACAAGTTGATAAGAAACTGCATTTCGTAGAAGAACCAATAGCTATTGTAGGTAAAGAAACAAAGAAATTAAGGAGAAGAAACATTCCTATAGTCAAGGTCAAATGGAATGCAAAAAGTGGACCAGAATACACCTGGGAAAGAGAAGATGAAATCAAAAACAAGTACCCTCACCTATTTGGAGGTAATATTTAGTTAAATTTTTGAAAACATACTCCACAGAATTTCGGGACGAAATTCATTTAACGGGGGGAGAATGTAACAACCCTAGAAAATTTTTATTTATTTAGTGAGTTTATTATCTGTTATTAGAAAATAATATGTGTATATTTTATATGCATGTTAATATTAAGATAAATTACAACAAGATTTATATGTGATTATGTAGACATACATATTTATATGTATGTTTTAACGTATGCATGTTACATGCATGCATGTATACGGGTAGTTTAGATATAAATGAAGATTTATGTGCTCGAAAATTTCACATACGTGTACATATACCCAAATTTTTACGTATACATTTACGTGACTATATTTATATATATACAACATATGATTACATAAAATCATAAAAATTGCTTCAAATGATATATATACCTATGGGTATATATATATACGAAACCACCCTACCCGAAACCACCTTTCATCCCTCGGTTTAAGCTTTGGAAACCACCAACATCATCATCATCATTACAAGAATATTGTAACTTCAAGAAATCCCTTGATGACTTCCATTCACACTCAAGAGTCAAAGCCTAGGTCCCTAAGATTCCTATAGCCACCAAGATGTGGCAATCTCTCGGTTGAGAGAATGGAGAGCATGCCACCTAGCCAATTCCATGATGAATCATCTCTTCACTCTAAGTCTATATAAACCGTGAGTTTGAGCACCATAATTACCTCAACCTCCTATTTTTCTCTCGGTTCCATTCATATCCCGATCACCTCTCTCTTCTCAACTGCACCATCATCACCACCTTTACACCTCTCGGTTACACAACAAACAAAACACCACCATCTCTCGGTTATCAACCATACAACACCATCATCAACTACCATCTTCATCTACGGCACTCAACAAGCTGTTTTCAAGATCCAGAAGAGAAGAAACATCCTCTAACACCTCATTCTAAGGTAACTAGAGCAAAAACTACATATATGTTACATCCATACATATATATACATACATCCCGATGTATATATGTATGTATATGGATGAAATTATCAAAAACCTCCTTAAAGGTCTTGAAACCCTGAAACTTGGGTAACAAGGTTTCAAAATTCAGAAACCTTGTATTTTTATAAAGAAATATATATTTAAAATCCTTATTTTTAACATTAAAATCAAGAAAAATCAAATAAATACTTATTGAAAGCAATTGTGGGAATAAACATGTAAAATACTTATTCTTATATTAAAATAATAAACTGGAGAAGTTGGTGTGATTTTGATAAACCAATTAATTTATACAAATTATTTTATAGAAAATAAGGTGAAAAAGACCAAAAATATAAATAAATCCGATAAAATTATGATAAATTCTCAGAATGATTATTTTAAGGTATAATGACTTCTGGAAATTTTTCAGAATTTTATACCTTATTATAATTTAAATACGAATTTTTGTATGATCTGTAGTAGGTAAATAGTAATAAATATTTAAAGAATGTTATAAATCTGGATAAAATCATGAATGAAATAATAACACATGTAGTACATAATATATAAATTTCATGAATTATGAAATAATATAACTATTTTTATTGAATATTATGATTATTAAAGAAATTACAGAAGCTATTATAGTATGACTTAGACTATGAAATTAATATATGTTGTTTAATTATATGAAATAACTATCCTGTAAATATAGTGGAATTTTTCATAAACAGAATCTATTTTTAACTGTTTATTTAAACTTTATAAAATTTACAGAAATTAATCTGTTAATAGTTAAATTCTATAAAAATTATATGTTATTATTGGACTGATGGAAAACATATACGGACTTATGAGGACTGTTGGACAATCTTGGACATTTTTGATGAATATTGGACTATTTAGGAAGAAATGATGGAAATTATTCTAAGGACTTTGGGACTGTGATTTAATTTTATATTGTTCTATATATTATTTAATGTTGTATGTAAAAATATGGGAATTTATTTACTGCAGTAACTAATTTTTGTGGATTTTTGTGATTTTGTAGATTTTATAACAAATAATGTGTTGGGAATTAAATTCTACAAAAATTACAGAGTATTCTAGAAATATTGGACTAATTTCTGTAAGAAATTGGTGATTTTTAGAAAAACCAAGCTATATTTGAGTTATTTTTGTAATTTACAAGGTAAATTACATCATTTTCAAGAAACAATTAAAAAGGGTAATTTTGGAGGCCCGAAGATGTTTCTACCTTTACAGTCAATGAAAACCAGAAAAAGATTTGTGGTATATTCTAACACTGTGAACTATTTATTTAGGTTCAAGTGAAGAAATACGGTGAGTTCATAGCCCCATTTTCCAACCGTTTTGGTATTCAGTAAACGTTTTGGGGGAAAAAGCATACAAATCGTGGTTGATGTATTATTTTTACTTGAGTTAACTTACTGTCATTTGTGGTACAACCATTAGTTCGAATGAGGAACCGTCTGGTAATATTAGTAGCGCTACTTAGGGAATTAGTATCAACCGGATGAGGGTTGTTACTATTTTCCTGTATCTAACCGGAATGAGGGTTAAGATACAATATTACTTGATTTTGTGAATTATTTCGTGACAGTATGATTATGTTGTGCAGGTTTGGTTGTAGCTAATACATCAACATAAATAACTTTTGTTATATAAACCTATGAAACTCACCAACATTTTTGTTGACTGTGTTATGTATGCTTTTTCAGAAAATCATGAGTAATACATTTGATTTCAGTTTCGATGTTCATAATGGATGGGGCGAGGTAGTAGGCAAAGTCTGTGTGACGCTGACGGTCAATATTGTTGACTTCAGCGTATATGTCGATGCTCACTTTCACCGTCTGTGAAAAGACATGCTTAGAATAAAGTAGTTGTAATTGTTACATCAAATTTTGAATTACTGTGTAAGATGATGTAACCCGAATATTATTAAATAAAGAAGCATGTCTAGTTTGATGTTTTAGTGAATAATATTTTCTTTTATTATTCTGTTATAATTGATGTACTCTGATAAAAACAAGTCACACCCGAACATCGTTTCACGCTTCCGCCGGGATGTGACAGCTATGATGATCCCACAAAAAACATGTTGTTGTTCCGGCGTGGCGACCACGTGTAGATGGTTTGCAGCCTGTGACGATGACCGGGTCTGAGCCAAATCAATGTTGCATCATCTTATTTTGTTTGGCTTCGATTTGGCTATGATGATCTCACAAAAAACATGTTGTTGTTCTGGCGTGGCGACCACGTGTAAATGGTTTGCAGCCTGTGACGATGATCGGGTCTGAGCCAAACCAATGTTACATCATCTTATTTTGTTACCCTACGATGACCGAGTCTGAGCCAAACCAATGTTACATCATCTTATTTTGTACCCTGTAGTTTAAAGAAAGTGAAACTAACAGTGAGTTTTATTATGCTTTGATTTTATTGTTTTGTGGTTGCTAATAGGATGGCTATGATGATTGTAAGGAAAAAATTCGTTGTATTGGCATGGCAAACATGTTTGGTTTGCAGTCACAACGAGAACGCGAATCCGAGCCAAAAGTTGAAACTACCACGTTTTTGTATTTGATTTATAGCACTCGCGCAACGCGCGAGGATGTATCCTCCTAGTTAGATAAAAGATGGAGAATAAAATCATGGTCCATATTAAGCGAGTTGCAGTTATAAAATTAAACCTGTTTTTTCCGATTTTGTCCCTTTAATTATCGCATGTGTGGTTTCAAATGAAGCAATTTTACATTTTTACCCTTTTTTATTATAGCCATAGATTTAAATGATCAATGGTGTGTGATGGTTCTTTTGGTTTTTTATAAAATTTTGGTATTCAATAGAATGGATCCCTATATATACATATATATATATATATATACACACATGTATATATATACATATATACATATATATACATATATACATATATATATATACACATACATATATATACATATATACATACATACATACATACATACATACATACATATATATATATATATATATATATAATATATATATATAGGGTAAGGTTCAAATGAAAACCTTGTGTTATTGCGAGAACTTGCGAGAATCTGTCAAGATTAATAAAATCATATTTTTTTATTGAAATAACATTATTGCACATATACAAGATTATGATATTTTATGTATATGTATCAATTCGTAAGTGTAAAAAAAATTTACATTGGTGTAAGTTTTACTTACAACTTTAAATATATGTGGTTTTTTTGCAAAACTTACACCAATGTAAACTTTTTTAAACTTGTAAATTTACACATATACATAAAATATCATAATATTCATATGTGTAATAATATTATTTAAACAAAAAATAATGATATTCATTGATATTGATGGGTTTTCGCAAGTTCTCGCAATAAAAGAGTGTTCCCGCTTGAACCTTTTCATATATATATATATATATATATATATATATATATATATATATATATATATATATATATATATATATTACTTCTTATTAAAGACTTTGGTCGGTGGACCTTCTCCCAAACCCTAAACCACCACCACCACACCTCCGATTCCCACACACCACACCACCCAAATCGCCGCCCCATCGCCACCAGATTCACCCAAATCTCCCACCTACCACCACCACCACCACCACCCTTCCCCCTAGCGACAGAAACGACTGCCGACGCCATCACCAAAAGAGAAGGCGAAGCCTCCGAAGCATAACTGCACACATAGGAGCATTCAGTGGAACCGAGTGTTTTGCGGCCGTAGATCTTTGGCTTTTGCTGTTTCGAGCTCTGCTTTCCGGTACGCAATTGCCATATTTGTGTGCTTTTCGTTCTGATTATGCCTGTGGGTGTCGATTTTGGGGGTTTTCTTTGTTTTTGTGTGTTCATCAATTCACCAAACATATTGATGTACGACTCTAAGAGGTGATGGATGATGATTATCTTTTCTTAATCATTTCACCCGTATTAGGTGATCTTTGTGTTCTTATCAATCGGCATCAGATGGCTCTTTTTTATTGTTAGGATTTTGTGTTTAGGTCTTGATGATTACATTTACAATTATAAGTTTAAGTTTGTGTGAGTGCTGATGAATTTGTGAATTCTAATGTTGATCAAAACTTGTGCAGAGTATTTTTCTTTTTATTTATTTCTAGGCTAGCAAGTTAACATGCTTCTTATGTCTGATGTTACCTTTAGAAGAAAACCACAATCTGTGAGTCTGCAAGCCATATTTGCTGTTGGTTCTGCTGTTGGTTTGTTTGTAACTTATTGTTGGTTTGGTTCTAATACTTATTTTTGAGTTTTTACAGGATTTGGTATCCTTCTGGGTTTTGCTGGTTGACTGGTAAGGTTATTGTTGGTTGATTTCTTTTGGTTTTGCTTCTGTTTTCGATTGGTTGTGGGGTGTATGTTGTCTTTTAGGGGTTACATGTTCTAACATTTGAGTTTTTGTTGGTAATTTATTTTGGTTGGTTGCTGCAGGGTCCAGTTTCTTTCTTGGTTGTTTTTCAGGTATGTTTAATGTTTATTTGTTGGAGTTTTGCTGTTTTTAAATAGTTATGTGTTGGTAGATTAGATACATGTATCTATTGGTTGTTAACTTTATGCTTACACTTTTGTATTTACCTTATTTGAGATCCATGCAACCTAAATTGGCCTGGTTAGAGCCTGTTGTGTGTTGTCATTTGTTCAGGTATGTATGTATGTTGTTGCACGGCTTGTATGTAGGTATGTAAGCTCTCTGTATTGTATATGTATATAGTGATCAAAATCTAATTGGCCTGGTTAGAGCCTGTGTTTAGCTTATGAAAAGTTTTACTTTTTTTGTTTGGTTTTGTTAGTGTGTATGTATGCGTGTGGTCATTTGTTCAAGTATGTATGTATGTTGTTGCACGGTTTGTATGTAGGTATGTAAGCTCTGTGTATTGTATATGTATATAGTGATCAAAATCTAATTTTGTGATTAAATAGTCGAAGTAAGGTTGTGATCAAAATCTAAATTTGACTGGACTTATGCATTTTCTCTCAAAATATGGTATGCGCTTGATTGAATGATGTTTGAAATTAGCATATTTGGCAACAAATAGAGTAACTCAAGCTGTGCTATAAATGTTTATTAGCTGTGTATTATTGTATTGGCTGATTAGTTGTTTAATTTTTGTGAAATTTGTAAGGGTTACAGCAATGATTTTAGTATGGCAATATGCAGAGAAATCTGGATATCAATCTTGGAAGGGGCTTTCTTGGGGTATGGTGAGTTGCAGTTCTTGATATATTAGTTCTGGTTATAATTTATAAATTCTGTTACTTATCTGGTCACAAGGCATATGATTATGTACAACTTTATGGTTAATACATGATAACTTGATAAGTTAATTGCTTCAGGTTCCCCTGCTTGGTGGAGCATTTTGCGCGTGTACTTGGCATTTCTTTTATAACTCCGAGTCACTGGAGGTAAGATTGATACTTTTCTTTTATAATCAAATTTGAAAAGTAGTAATTGCTATGACATTCTTGATTCCCCATGCTCTAATTTTCCTAAGTAATAAATAAATCTTGAACTTTCATCATTTAATAAGCAAAATGGGTCTTACCCAATGCAAATTATAGGTTTTGGTTGCTCTCCAAGGAGCATTGACGGTTATTGGCAACACTACAATGTGCATAGCTGCGTACCGGATCTATAATTCATCACAAGAACGCTCCACTGATGCATAAGCATTTGTATCAAGTTGCAGCATGCAATTTTTTTGTAGGTGTTACATTCTTGAGGTAAATTTTCCTTAATTTTGTTATCATCTTTTGTCGATCTAGCACTCAACATGAGCTGCATTTATAATTTAGTTAAAGAACAACAACAAATGGAACAAGATATTTAAGATGTAGGGCTGTTCTTGAAATCTTCCTGTTATGATGGTCTGGAAATGTGTAAGGTATTTATTTAGAAGGGTACACTTGTAAATGCTATATATGCTAATGCAATGTATTATTTGAAACTGGTCATTCCGCATGGGGCTTTGCATTGACTTTGACTTCTGTTGTGCATCATAAGAAAATTTAGGAACATTTAATCAAGAAAGTTCCTTAGATGGTGTACATATCCTATGGTTAATAATGAGAGCGTTATTAATTGGGACAATCTATTCTTCGTTTTCTCTGTTTGGTGAAGATTTACTCCTATGCTAAATGTCTTTGTTGTGTATGCATGTTTCACTACTATAATCTCTCTTGATGGCCAAAAACAAGCAAAACTTTGGTTTATTATCTGCTATGTCGCTTACTAAAACAAAATACTCAAACACGAACAGCCGTAGCAACGCGCGGCATATATTCCTAGTATATATATGTGTGTGTGTGTGTGTGTGTGTGTGTGTGTGTGTATGTGTGTGTGTGTAAAAAGATGTTTTTATGTAAATATTATCCTTGAGTTTTTGCAATAAATTGTGAATTACGATGAAAAGTTGAAAACACCTCTAAAGATATCGTGTTTTCTTTAGCAAATAAAATTAATTTTCATGAGCGACAAAACATATTGAAGTAAGCAACACACATTACAAGCAAATAAAAATACTTTAACTACAGTTTAAATTACACTGTAAATATGTTAATTCGTATAAGTTGTTCTGTTTTATAACGTAATATATTCATTTGAAACTTTGTGGATTTTAGAAAAATATATTTCCATTTTTTATTATCCAATGAGAATAGTCGAGAGAAACAAACAAATTTGTCAATATCAATATTTGATAGATATTTTTGAAACAACACTCTTTTTAGTAATAAGTTTTCCTAAAACACTCTTTTGAGAAAAAAAATTATGATAATTAATTTTTATTTCAAGTAGTTAAGTAAGGTACTTAAGGTAATTAAAAATAAAGAAATCTGGGATTGAGTATCGCTTGAAGCAAAAATGCTCTGGGTTAAACTTGGATATTTTCCCAGTTGTGCGTGTATTTTCTTTTGAGGGAATTGAGGGTGCGGTCCCAACTGAGAAGCTGATAGATGAGTCAAATTAAAATAACATATATTCTTCAAAGGAGTGTCGTGCATATATCGTTAAAAAAATCTATTATCTATATAACTTTGACTTACACTTAATACGATTAGACCAGAATAGTTAAAAACTAAACAGAAACAATATTTTGTGGATAAATTAACTTTCATTTAATAATTTCTGGATCAACAATTTTAGAAAAATATTCTTTATAGATTCTTTTTAACAGTGTTTGGGTCTACCTTAATTTCCGAATAATCTTTCTGAAATGAGATTTCAACCGTTCATACTGTTTGTAACAAAACAAAATCATTGTATCGATTCAGCTATTTTACATTTTTGTTTCACTGTTTTTATATCTATTGCAATGCCGGTCTTCTATGAGTCTTTTCATTTAAGAGGTATAGTAAATGGATTAGAAAATATCAAAAAACTTATTTTAGTGGATTTTTTTTAATTATTAAAGGCAATTTATTTTAAGGGCTATTTGACAACTTCTGAATGAATAAATGTTGAATCAATAAGAGATCTGAACTAGTAAGATATCTTAACCAATAAGTGCTGAACCAGTTTAAGTCTGTTTGATTGGATAAGTGGTTTGAACCAAAGTTACAAATACATAATATTGTCTGTTTGGTCTGAACCAACTTAAAAGGGCATATTCACTCAAAATCACCTTCACCTTCACCTTCATCTCCACTCTAAACCCTACACCCACCCACCACCACCACCACCAGTGGACCCCCCCCCCCCGCACCGCCGCACCGACCGACAACTCCAATCTCAATTCGTCCCCTTACCACGATCCACCATCTCCCCCTCATATCCGCCCTTTTCCGACATCTCAACCTCCGGCAACTCCCTATCTCCCGTCATGATCCCCCCGCCACGTCACTTCTCCGATCTATCATCCCTCACTGTTCTAGCTGATTCCCCCCCCCCCCCGGAGTTGAATCTGTGGCGGCTTGCTACGGACTGCGGAGGCGGGCGGTGGCGGCTTGCGGTGGAGGTGTTGCGACCGACGACCGCGCTTCGACGAGGGTTCCCGGCAGCAGATTGCGATGGGGGTAGGGGAGGAGGTGACGGGAGTTGGTCAGACTCGATCTCAAATCTGACTGGGTAAGTGATGATTCAGAGGTCTTTTTCAATCAGAGGTACCCAAACCAACAACTATGTCTGACTGGGTTATTTAGACCCAAACAAACATGGAGCGTTTGGTTGGAAGGAAAAGAATGGAATGGAATGGAATTGAGAAACTAGTATAGTTTTCAAGTAAAATTATGTTTGAGTGGGTAATGAAATGTAAAACCCAAGGGAATGTTTCACCTCAAATTCCTTTGGTTGTGGGATTTCAAATTCCCTCTCTAGGTGGAAGGATTTTGAAATCCCACAACCAAGGGAATTTGATGTGAAACATTCACTTGGGTTTTGCATTTCATTACCCACTCAAACATAATTTACTTGAAAATTATACTAGTTTCTCAATTCCATTCCATTCCATTCAATTACTTCCAACCAAACGCACCCTATACAATATTAGAATGCAATTCATTATTTTATAGCACTAGTTTCATTTTCTAAAAGTGTAAAGCCCTACAGGTAAAGTAAAAACATTAATTCATGTTATTATTTTTCCATAGTTAACACATCACTCTCTCTCTCTCTCTCTCTCTCTAACGTTCAAATCACCAACGTTCAACACACCCACCGGCGACCTCCGCCGACCGGCGAGCTCCGCCGACCTACCACCTACCACCCGCCGACCACTGTCGCCGTCACCTACCACCCGCCGACCGGCGACCTCCACCGGCGACCTACCCGACACATCAACCACCACTTTCGCCTTCACCCACCGCCGTCACCGACCGACCTCCCCCCCCACTGCCGCCGTCACCGACCACTGTCACCTTCATCCACCACTGTCACCTCCACCCACCGGGGACCTACCCCCCACATCACCACCGGCGGCCCTGCTTGCTCAGTTGCTAACCGGAACAACGACTACCGACCGGCGAACAGAGCAATAGCCCACCGACGAGCGAGAATCCGCTCATGCTAGCTGGTCTGTTTTGGTTCACGGCTGAAACTTGCTGTTTGGTGTTCTAGGGTTAAAACCCTAGATCTGCATCACGAATTGGGTGGTGCTAGTTGGTGCTGGTTGTTGTGCTAAAGGATTGGAATACCCTAACTTGGGTACCCCTGGGTGAGTTCGTTCCATCATTCTCTTCTTCCTGTTTTTTATTATTCTGCATCACGAATATTATCTTGTTGTAGGCATTGTTTGGGCTGGGTTAGGAGGACCAGCACTGTTTTAACAGGGAGAGCCATCCCCTGTCTCTATTTGTGAGCATCTAGTTGTGTTCTTAATTTGGGTGATATATTTATATTTTTGTTCTTAAATAGCTACTTGTTCGTTTAATTTGGGTGATCTATTTATATTTTGTCATTTGGACTGATTGTTCTGATTGTTAGGTTATATCTCTGCTACTAGTCTGATTGTTAGTTTATATCACTGCTTCTAGTCTGATTGTTAGTTCATATTCTCTGCACCTGATTGTTAGTTTATATCCCTGCTTCTAGTCTGATTGTTAGGGTGAGTGAGGTATAATAGATAACAGGAGACATTATGTTGTCCCGAGATCATGTACGGTGACGAGAGATGCAACTACAGGGAATAAGGGTTATAAATTACGAGTGGCATCGTGGAATGTAGGAACACTTACTGGTAAGTTATTAGAGATAATAGATGTGCTAAGGAGTCGTAAGGTTCAGATAGCGTGTCTCCAGGAGACTAGATGGCGAGGCGGGAGGGCAAAGGAATGTAATGGGTATAAACTATGGTACTCAGGGTCAGATGGAACAAAAAATGGAGTAGGTTTTTTAGTAGCTAAAGAACTTCAGGATAATGTAGTGGAGGTTAGAAGAATCGATGATAGACTGATGTTGTTAAGGATAGTAATAGGAGACGAGGTAGTGGCTGTAGTTAGTGCGTATACACCGCAAGTCGGACTAGGGGATATGGAAAGAAAGAAGTTCTGGGAGAGTTTAGATCAAGTTATGGGAGCCATACCCCGAGAAGAAAAAATATTCATAGGAGGAGATTTTAATGGGCATATCGGTAAGGACAACGATCATTTCCCGTTGGTGCATGGAGGCTTTGGGTATGGTCTGAGGAATGACGTCGGTAGGGAGCTTCTTGACTTTGCATTAGCGCATGAACTAAGCATCATAAATTCGTTTTTCAAGAAAAGAGAATCGCATCTAATTACGTTTAGCAGCGGCGGGAGACACACACAGATAGATTATTTGCTGATGAGGAGAGAAGATCGTAGCTCGTGGAAGGACTGCAAGACAATACCGGGACAGACAGTAGTCACTCAACATCACATGTTGGTGGCAGATATACGACTCAAGAGAGCAAGTGTCCAACCAACTAAGAGAAGTAGACCTACGATCAGATGGGGACAACTCAAAGACGAAAAGATTACCATCTTTAGAGATAAAATCATACCAATGAACCCGAGTGAGCCACAGGAAGACGCAAACCAAAAGTGGGAGGCTATGGCAACTAGAGTCATTCAAGCAGCTAAAGAAACGCTTGGGACTACAACGAATAGGAAAATCGGTCACAAGGAATCCTGGTGGTGGAACGAAGATGTACAAGAGAAGATAAGAATTAAACAACAAAGTTTTAGAGAGCTTTTACGCTGTAATAATGAGGAAGAACGAACAGAGCTAAAAGATAAATACAAAGAGGCAAAACGAGAGGCGAAAAAGTCTGTGTCAGCGGCAAAGAACACAGCACACGAGAGGATGTATAAGCGATTAGAGACGAAAGAGGGTGAACATGACATGTTTAAGATTGCCAAGGCAAGGGAACGTAGTAGACAGGACTTGAGATCGGTGAAGTTTATAAAGGACGCGGATGGAAAGGTCTTGGTGAGGGAGAAAGACATCAAGGGGAGATGGAACACTTACTTCGATAACCTTTTCAACATAACGAACCGGAATCAACAAACGGAGATCGACGAAACAACTCAAACGACGCAACAAAACAAGTGTTATTGTAGAAGCATCACAGTCGATGAAGTTAAGAGAGCTTTGAAGAAAATGGGAAGGGCTAAGGCGGTGGGACCAGACAACATCCCGATTGAAGTGTGGAAGTGCCTAGGAGATGAGGGCCTACAATGGCTAACGGACTTATTCAACACTATTTTTAAGACAGGAAAGATGCCAGAGCAGTGGAGAAGCAGTGTCATAGTCCCCATATATAAGAAAAAGGAGATGTCCAATGTTGCGCAAATTACAGGGGAATAAAGCTATTGAGTCACACGATGAAGCTATGGGAAAGAATTGTTGACACGAGAATTAGACGCGAAACTCAGATAGCGGTAAACCAATTTGGATTTATGCCAGGCCGCTCTACAACAGAAGCTATACACGTCATAAGGAGGATAATGGAGAAATATAGAGAAAAGAAAAGAGACCTGCATATGGTATTCATTGACCTAGAAAAAGCATATGACAGTGTGCCGCGGAAACTCATCTGGGAAAGTCTACAACTTAGAAAGGTACCAGAAAGGTATATCAAAATAATAAAGGATATGTATGACGGGGCAAAAACATGTGTACGAGCACCTGTCGGAGACACAGACTACTTCCCGGTGGAGGTAGGACTCCACCAAGGATCGGCATTGAGCCCATTCCTCTTCACAGTGGTGCTGGACGAGATGACCAAGTCTATACAACAGCCAGTCCCATGGTGTATGCTGTTTGCGGATGATATTGTCTTAATATCAGAATCTAGGACGGTGCTTAACGAGAGATTAGAACAGTGGAGAGCAGCAATAGAACGCAGGGGCTTAAGGATAAGTCGCGCTAAGACAGAATACATGCATTGTAACTTTAGTGGTGAGGCCGAAGAGGACACCCAAATCAGTATCCAAGGCATGGCGGTCCCCCGGACGTCTAGGTTCAAATACCTTGGCTCGTACGTACAGGAAGATGGAGAGATACACAGCGATGTAGCACACCGTATACAATCAGGATGGTGCAAGTGGAGAGCAGCATCAGGGATTTTGTGTGATAAGAGGTTCCCAGCAAAACTAAAGGGAAAATTCTACAGAGTGGCAGTACGTCCAGCTATGTTATACGGCACAGACTGTTGGGCCATAAAGAAATCGCACGAGAGACAAATAGAGGTCGCAGAAATGCGAATGCTGAGGTGGATGTGTGGACACACAAGATTGGATCGAATAAGAAACGAAGTCTTTCGTCAGAGGCTAGAGGTGGCGTGTATCACAGAAAAAATAAGAGAGGGAAGATTAAGATGGTTTGGGCACGTGAAGAGGAGAACGATGGCAGCACCAGTCCGAGCAGTAGAGAATATCAGCTTAGAGGGTAGGAGGAGCAGAGGTAGACCTAGGTTGACTTGGGACGAGGTTATTAGGAGAGATATGATGGACTTGCATCTCTCTGAGAACATGATCGAGGATAGAAGCGAGTGGAGGCGAAGAATTAAAATTAAGGATTTTTAGTGGAAGGGTATACGGTGACATAGGGCCGTACCCCACACGTTAGGTGTAGTTTTACTCTTCTACCCTTTTTGGGTGTTACATGCGCATTATCTAATTCTTCGTGTGATATATATCATTGTGTTATATGCTTCGTATCATGATGGTTACTGCCTTTGTTATGCTTTGTTATATGCTTTGTATATGCGTTGTATTATGATTGTTATTGATATATATCATTGTGTTATTTGCTTCGTATTATGATGGTTATTGCCTTTGGTATGCTTTGTTATATGCTTTGTATATGCGTTGTATTTTGATTGTTATCGTTATTGCCTGTGTTAACGAGTCGGGGGTCTCTTCGGAAGCGGTCTCTCTATCTTTCTAGATAGAGGAAAGACTTGCTACCATATACCCCTCCCAGACCCTGCCCTCCAGCGGGAGACACTGGGTATGTTTGTTTGTTTGTTTATTTTTCCATAGTTGGATGCCAAGCTAGCGATATATGAAAGTTGCATATAAAAAAGCGAAATAAATATATATCTACGAGGTAGAAAAAGAATATAATAACCTAAGAATTTAAGGAAATGACAGATAATTTAATAATGTTGGTTAAAAACTTTCAAATCATATGTGTTAAAGGATATATAGCAACATTCAACTAGATACATAAATCAAACACTTATTTAATTCATAATCAAACCTTTCTCCATTTATTAACACAAATAAAAAAGAAATTTTAATGATACTAAGACATAAAACATAAGATTACATTCAATTTTTTATAATTATAAATATATTTGTGTCGAAGATTTGCTTTTATTTATGAGTTTTATCCAAGTCATGTATGGGGCCATGATAGTTGAATTCTTATCCATATCCTAGACTCCAGGGCCAAATCACAAAGACGGTCATTCTTATCCACCTCATGCATTATTCATAGTTGCATTGATATCATATACCATACTTCATAACGTATTTATTTTAATTTTTATTTGGGAAATTAGAGTTTAATAATTTAAACTATTACTAATTATGTTACTAGGATTGTTGTGAAGAAAATTCAGTCGAAATCAAGCGTAAATTTTTAATAGTATGTTACTAGAATTGTTGTTAGTGATAAAAATAAAAGAGGATTGTTACCGGCCAAATCAATAGTATGAATTATTATCGACCAGTGAGTAATAATTTGAATCATTAAAATCCAATTTTCCTTTTTATTTATCAAAACTCCCTTCTTGGTTTGAGGTTTCTTGAGCAATTAAGAATTTTTGAAAGTAATCTTTTAAGTTTCAAGGGCAAAGTCTACAATGCTATACTGTTAAGTTCTTAATCTTTTTATCATCTTTTATATTCTTTCACCTTTATAAAATTTTCAATACTTCATTAAAGTTTGTATATAGTGTAAGAGAAAACATAAATTAAAAACACTATTTGAATTCTTTTATAATAGAAGATGAAATTTGAACACGTCAGGTAAACAAAGTAAAAGCAAGTTATGATTAGGGCTATAAATTAAACCCAAATCTTACAATATGAGATAAGTTCTATAAAACTTTCAAGGGGATTGAACAATTATGGTATTAGGTGATTTTTGGTGTAATTACCCAAAACATACATACCAGTTTACCCAAAAAAACGTCTGTAAACATTTTCCTTTTCATTTTATATCTCTAATATTCTTGGGTTATTTAAAATAGTTACAAAATATATTCAAAAATCCCAGTTGATTTTTTAAAAACTAACAGGTATGTTTAATACTGGATAAAAAAATTACTTGACGTGTAAGTAACCAAGTATAAAACATGTTTTACAATAAGATATGAGACTCG
The DNA here is from genome assembly GCA_024085815.1 of Flaveria linearis. Lineage (NCBI taxonomy): Eukaryota > Viridiplantae > Streptophyta > Magnoliopsida > Asterales > Asteraceae > Flaveria > Flaveria linearis. Next base: position 78,986,521 of record CM044009.1, read on the forward strand.
TATTAACAATACACACCCTAAACTCGTGTTGTATCATCTCTACTCGGCCTATTGTGAGAAATTAAGGTTATGTTTATGAATTGACATGAAATTATATCTTCGGATGCGTCCCTTTATTTAGACACCCCTTAATTTTAAATCAACACCCCTGTACCCTATGCGCCGCGTATGGGTCCATACGCGGCGTATAGGGTACATTGTTGATTTAACGTTTTATACCCTATACGACGCGTATGGGTCCATACGCGGCGTATAGGGTATGTTGTTGATTTGACGTTTTATACCCTATACTCGGCGTATGGGACCATACGCGGCGTATAGGGTTTGACATTTTATACCCATACGTGACTTATGACCCATACGTGGAAGAGCTATACGCCGCGTATGGAACCATACGCGGCGTATAGCTTATATATTTATTTTTTTAATTTTTTGAGTTTTTATTTTAATATATACATAATTTGAATTAAAATTATTTAAACAATACAATACGAATACAATAATAAAATTAAAATTAAAAATATATAATTCGCATATTACAAATTATAAATTAAAATAAATTTATATAAGCCGGGGGTTCTCGGTTATTCTCTATTATTACGTTGTATTCCGAGATACGAATCCTATACATAATCTCCCATTCTGCAGCACGTACGCTTCGGTTAAGAATCCAAAGATTACTTAATGTTGGCATCGGATAATCTCCTTCTAACTTAACATGGACGAAATGATTGTTGTTGACATGAACAATCGACACGACATGATGAGGCATGACAGTTTTCGGATCAGCCCATAATGGGAAAAATGTTTGACAACCATTATTGCTTAGTAAATGAAGAATAACCCCAAACTTTTGAGCAACCACTAATCCCGTATACGGTATTATCATCCAATGTTCTTCTGGTGTAGGTTCCACACTTTGCCAATCGATGGTGTGACGTAATTCGTTATACTGTCCGGGGTACAAAGTATCGAAAACTTCTCTGTACTCCAATTCATGTCTGTCCAACTCTTCTAAAAGCTGTGTCCGCACATACATCCACTTATTTTCGTCAAACCCTAAGCCTAAAGCTATTGATCGAAAACCACAATTCCCATCGAGTCGGACATCTCGTATACGTGAAATATACTGATGAAAGATTGACGGAATCCAATTTTTTAACCTGTTTATATTGTTTAATTGGTGATCTCCGACAATCGAAGAAAACTCATTAGTACCCCGTGATACTTTAGATGACGTTGAACGACTACGTTGCATGGCAGGCTTCTAGGGCTTTACAGCTGAACTTGTTCTTCCGGAAATATGAGACGCAATAAACGAGCTATGTCTCGGCATGTCGCACGTACTTTGTTGAGTGTCGTACTTTTATTGTTGAACCTTTAACGATGGACGACCGCAAATATCTGTTTGAACAATAGGCGTTTTTTTGTTATTTTTCCATGGATACACAATTTTTTTATTTTTTCCACCAAACTAAATTTTACAGCTGCGGGTTGTGTCATTATTTGTTGTTTCACCCGTTCCATTTCTTCTTCAACATCAACTTTTTCATCCACCGTATATGATGGCTTAATGTTATCAAGCTTCGTCCAAAATACGTCAATTGCATCTAATGGAATTTTAGTGCCTGCATTATAAAGTATAAATTAATACATAATTTGTCACTTTAATAGAAAAATGATAATGATGGAGCGACTATTACCAGAATGTTCATATTTTTCCAGCCGACAAGCACAAGGCAAGCCACAACTAGTGAAAAGATGACAACCACATGTTGCATTTGCAGAGCGCATCACATGCAATTTAGTGTTTTCGGCAAATAATAAATCAAGAGCTATGTGTGAAACCTTGCCTCTTAAGTAATCAAATAGCGGAAGTTTATGATGATTCATGGTTTTAATTTTGCTTGTCTCAAAGCTTTCTTTTAAATTTACCTCTTGTGCGTTCACCAATTGATCTACAAACTCCACAAGTCTATCCAGTGAGCTATTTGTTGATTTAAGATATCTTTTTAAATTTGCATGTGACTCTCCACCCTATTTGTTGTGCGTTGGCCAAAATTGCGGTTCAAGTTAGTCCAGGCTGATACAAACATTTCTTTGTAACTCTCTAACCAGTTTCTGTTTATATATGACAATACCTCTGAAAATATAATAAAACATAATTAAATTATATATTGAAAATATAATAAAACATAATTAAAATATAATAAAAACTTACTTTCTCGATTCGCTTCAACTAATCGTTCGTAAAGAAGGTTATAGTTATACTCGTAAATCTCCGCCGTGGGAGACTCACACAAACGTGCCCATGTATATTTAAACTTTCTCCAGTCATCTTTTGTAAAACTTGCTTTACAGTGTTTCGCGATATTTTCATCAATATGCCACCTGCATAAACACTTTGAAGCATTCGGAAACACTTTAACACATGCGTTCATTAAAGCGAGATCTCTGTCTGTTATTATGACGCGCGGCTCCATACACTTGCTTAACGTATCTTTCAATCTATTAAGCACCCATTCAAAATTATCTTCCCGTTCTTTGCTAATAAACGCATGACCAACACAAAATGTCTTGTGTGTGGAGGTCACACCAACAATCTGAACAAACGGAAGCTTGTACATGTTTGTTTTATATGTAGCGTCTATCATCAGCACGTGCGGAAATGCACGCCAAGTGTCGTATGATTTAGGATGACAAAAAAATATATCTTCTACGACATTAGTATCGGGATCTTCTCGGGTGTAATAAACGTACCTTTTAATAGAAAAAGGAAGGAAAATGATGTGTTAAGTGAGGATACAAATACAAGTTAGGCTTCATTTTAATTAAGTCTATTGAAAAAAAAACCTCGGGTGTAATAAACGTACCTTTTAATAGATAAAAGGTTTTCTAAGACTTGCATTGGTGTTTCACCGACTTTTCTTTCACTTCTTATCTTATATTGAGCGTTGTATACGTCTCTGGTTATTGATGCGTTATTAGGATTTTGCTTTTTAATAGCTGATAAGATGCTACGAGGCTCCATATTCTGATCAGTAAGCTGCTCCACCAAATTGTATTCGTTTTGAGAAAACCTTCTTACAAAAGGATGCCCCTCCATATGTTGAGCAGGATCATGGTTATGTTCGTCACTTCGCACCTCTAATTTCCACGAACGACGTTTGTTGTCGTATATCCCTACTAATTTAAAAGGACATCCGATTTTTTTGCTACCAGATCGTCTAACTGTTGCTTTACTTTTGTGTTTGCCCGCACGATCACAGATAAGCCATACCTTTACGACCTGACCTTCTTTTTTCTTTGATCTTCGTGTAATAATAACGTAACCATTATCACGTCCTCTATTAACAGCCCAACAGACTAGCTCATCGAGAGATAAAAAATTTTGAGATGTTTCAAACGATACTTTTGTCGTTTGTTTTTCACACTCGAGAGTATATTATTTTGTTGCGTGTCATAAGTTGACTCTCGGCAAAACTCAACTTCATCATCGGGAACATACGATTGGTTTAAATCTGGCAGTCCTGTCTCGTAAGCAGATTGAACGTACGCATCATCTTGATTACTATCCACCACGAACGAATATTCATTTGAATATTCACCAAACAATAGTTACTGTCCCAAAACGACATACCGAACGAATAAAAAGTGCGATATTTTGAGAGAGAAATACGTTTGGGATTTACAGGAATCGAAAGCATATCGAAAGTGTTATCGAAATCGTTGTTATATAGGTGAAAACGAATCTTGGGTCACGTCATATTGAAATAATTTATACGTGGCGTATGGGTCCAAACGCCACGTATAGGCTGGCGTATGGCCCCTATACGCGTCGTATGGGACTATACGCTACGTATAGGCTTGCCACGTCTTCCACGTATGGCACCTATACGCTGCGTATATTCGTACATAGTACAAAAACGCTTTATAGGACGTCTGACAACTATACGTAGCGTATGGGACTATACGCCATGTATAGTTTCCTATACGCAGCGTATGGTTCTATACTCTGCGTATAGTCTTGCCACGTTTGCCCCGTATGAGCCCATACGTTGCTTGTAATCGTACATGGTACAAAAAGTACATCTGACACCACCTATACGTGGCGTATGGAGCCATACGCCACGTATAGTGCAAAAGAATTGGTCGCATGAGCACTATACGTGGTCGCAAGAGACTGTAGTGGAGGAGCTATACGCCGCGTATGGGTCTATACGCGGCGTATAGTTTATATATGTATGTTTTTTTTAATTTTTGAGTTTTAATATATATATAATTTGAATTAAAATTATTATGTATGTATGTATGTATGTATGTATGTATGTGTGTCTGTATGTATGTCTGTATGTCTGTATGTATGTATGTATGTATGTATGTATGTATGTATGTATGTATGTATGTATGTATGTATGTCTGTATGTCTGTATGTCTGTATGTCTGTATGTCTGTATGTCTGTATGTCTGTATGTCTGTATGTCTGTATGTATGTATGTATGTATGTATGTATGTATGTATGTATGTATGTATGTATGTATGTCTGTATGTCTGTATGTCTGTATGTCTGTATGTCTGTATGTATGTATGTATGTATGTATGTATGTATGTATGTATGTATGTATGTATGTATGTATGTATGTATGTATGTATGTACGTACGTATGTATGTATGTACGTATGTATGTATGTATGTATGTATGTATGTATGTATGTGTGTCTGTATGTATGTCTGTATGTCTGTATGTATGTATGTATGTATATATTTACAAAGATAAACATAAACTGATAATAAACATAAAAGATAAACATAAACTGATAATATATTTACAAAGTTTTTAAATTACATAACAAAATAAAAATTACAATGCAAAACTACGGGGAGTCAGGGTAATCTCGAGGCGGGGTGGCAACGGCGGAGGATCAGTACCAGAACGCCGCGCAATCTCTGACTGAACCTGCCACTCCATCAGATCCTCAACGCGATCGAGCCGTCGACTCTGCTGCCGTAAGCTCCTAGACATATCCTGCAACAATGTCTCCACACGTGCAGGCAGCCTCACCTCTCTATAAATATGTCGCGGGAACTGAGGCTGAGGAGGCGGCTGATGTGGCTGAGGAGGCGGCTGATCATGTGGCTGCTCGTCGGGTGGTGGCTGATCATGCGGCTGCCAGTGCTGCTGCAGTGGATCGACACTGCCGAGCTGCTGAACTGATGCCGGCTGCCAGATCTCCCGGCTCGAAGAGAGAATCGTATGCCAATCGGAAACTGGCGTATAATACGCATGCCGAATAGCGTACGACGATCTAATCTCACCGGCTCGATCGGCGGAGACACGTCACCAAGATGCCGAGGAAGATAACCTAAAGATCGGGCAATCAACGTGATGTACGCGCCGCCGTACACCGCTCCTCGCTCCTGGCGATGATAATACGACGCAAAATACTCCGCCAAACATCTCTCCAGGTTACACCTGGTCCCCGTAATCAAACAGTATAAGTAAAATAAGTCGGGAATGGTACACCACTCCCGACTCTTGCCACGTCCCGTGATGGACGTGGCGATCATCCGATGCAGATAACGGATGAGAGGATCTCGAATGCCGGTGACCCTGCCCTTAGTCCTCTGAAACGGACCTCCGGCAATCTGAGGCCACCACTCTCTCAATGTGCCCTCCTCCATCTCAGTAATACCCTCAGTGAACAGAGGGGTAACAGTCTCCGGCTCATAATAAAGCCCCGAGACAACTGCAAACTGCTCAATGGACATCTGATGTGCATGTCCACAAAGCGTAAAAGAAATCTCCGATCGCTCATCGTCCTCCTCCATCTCATCTGGACGAATATATGTAAATGTGGAGAAAAACTCCACTACCAGCTCACGGTGGGACGGTAAGAATGCGATCTCAAAAAGACGTCTCCACGACGTATCGTCTCCGATAATAGCAGCAAGACGATCGCGCTCTCCCAACTCAGCAATAACCTCCCAATCTACGGCCTTTTGATGACCGATCTTCATCCGAATAAATTTTGAGCACTTAGCGTGCTCAATGGAACCGACATCAAACTGCAGCCAAGGATGCTCGGCAATATGGTCAACAACGTCAGCCTCAATCTCAGAATCGGAAGACATATCTGCACAGGTGAACAAATAGGTCAAAAACAACGTATACGTTGTAGGAAATAGGTTCACTTTTATATTAAAAGATAATAATTTTAACGATACTCTCGTTAGTCATGGGAAATATTCTAGTACAATACCGTTTACAAAACGAATAGAAAAATAAATATAAACAATATTTATATACCAAACTTGATTCGAACATCCGTCTTTAGTATGTACTCCAACAGTCTTCATATAACATTCTTGACACAAGTCTTCATCACGTTCGAATCTTCAACTATACTCCTGTGATGGCAACAATTAACAAACAAGAGATTAACGGTTGTGGCTGAGGATCGTGTTAGACACGGGTCCCTTAAAACAGATTTCGCGTCTCTACTCAAGACAACGCGTCTGCTTCCCAGGGTACAACAGCCAAAGCAGTATGTACTGCCGGAGAGTGCCTCGGCCCAAGAGATCATCGGGTAAAGTATATGTGTTATAAAGTTATATGGAACAAGATTAAAGATGATGAGTGATGACGTAGGATGAACAATTTAGAGAGTACTCCTCTCTAAATTTCTATAAAACTTGTTGACACTCAAGAAATTAAATTTCTTCTTCTCCTCTTTTCATCATCATGAGTTTGTTTATATACTCATGCTAATAAGTTCATATTAATGCGAGCTTTATGATTTAAAATCAAAACTCCCATTTGATTTATGAAATGTTTTATGAGATCAAATTAAAACTCTCATTTTATTCATGACATGTTTAATACCAATTTTAATAAAAATTATGATTCATAATAAATATTCATAATATTTATTAAAATACTTGATCAACATAAAACATTCATTTAAATCAATATATGTCTTTATTAGTATTAAATAAATTACAACAATTTCCTACTATAGTCACCCAAGTTTTATTTTCTTCATTCCGTACACTCAACTTCGAGCATCGATATCAATTCATCTTAGCTTCAGTTTGGACACGGTATAGTTCGTTGCAAAAACGAGAACTTAAACCAATAAAAGAATAACTATTTATATAACAAATATATAAATATAATATTTTGTGTCCAAAATTCCAACAATCCCCCACATGAATGGAGATCGATCAAAACACACAAAATTCCCAATGAAAACTCGACAGTTGAGTCTTGCAGGATAGGTAGGTGTTCCCATTGAACCTTCCTTTGTGAAGTATACTTAGCTTACTGGTGGTGTGTAGACGCGATGTCTTTGAACATACCCCATTTGTATAGACAACAATATACATTCACACAAGACTCTCCCTAGTCGGGCACATCCCCTCATTTTCGTGTCCGTTATGGTCATGGATCACTATCCTGGTTCTGCGAGAGCTCTAGGATTTGCGCCACCCCACAAATCTATTTGAAGCGACCCCACTTCTCTCTAACATAGGTGATTCCATGAATCATTAAAAGCATTATGGTTATATTGATTCCTACAATCATTTAACATGAATATGCTTAACCTTCCCTTGGTCACTGGTTCGGGGTACTCCCCCAGAGTGAATGGACTAGGAAGTTCGTCACTCCCTTTTAGTTTTAGGGTACTCCCCTATAGTGACTCCGTTGGTCATATGATTAAGTTGTCCTATTGAACCTAGATCTTAGGATCTCTAGTCAACTAGGTTAGGTTTCCCTCATATTCCCCTTTCCCTACGGGCTTTAGTCCAATTCCTCTCTATCTCGTCTCGTTTCAACCCGCAGGTTGTTGGATCCAAAATTATTATCTATCACTTTGTCAAGTCGATATAGATAACTTCAATCGAGATAGGTTTTCATGATGTGTTCTTAACTCGTAAGTTAATAATGGCTATTGTGAAACTTTTTGTGTATTTGAAGAATACAATTCTTATTTCAAAATAAACACCTCTCATTTATGCCTTTGGTAGAAGACATCTATCAAGATTCTAAATTTATCCAATTAGAATCCGAGTCTATCATAGACTCCTCATTATCTTTGTATACTACACTTGATTATGAGTTTGCAATATCTTTGGATTGCCAAAATCCATATTGCTAACATTTTATTTTCAAATGCAAGACACCCCCACATTTAAATGTTATTAGATAACATCCATATGGGGTAATGAAAGGTTCTCCCTTTCTAAATACGTTTGAGAAAACTTCTCTCCCCTACATTTCTTGCAATTTGATTTCAAAAGTGAGGTTTGCTATCAGACAAACCTAAAAACTGAGTCCTCCTCATTAGACTTTGTAAACTAGATAACATTATCTAGTTAGTTAAGTTTTCCATAGGTTATATCAACCTCCTTGAACCGAATGACACCCTCTTTCAACCTATACATAATTGACCTCCTTAGAGCATCATATTAGATAAGTAATAGTCTAGCATGCTTTAGACTACAGTACTCTAGCATGTGAACAGAAGATGCATCATTCTGACCCTTCACAGCTTTAAGGAATAACACATTATTCCTTGTCCATATCCATATTTTTTTTTAGACAAATCATGAAACTTATTAATCATTCGGTTTAGGAATATAACTCGTTTTCCTATATTCCTCTAATCTAGAGGCAAGTCATCAGACATGACGCTAGACCCGGTAGCCGCCTCAGCACCAACTCAGCAGTAGCCAGTTGGTGGCAAAAGTCGGACCTCGCCATTACCACAATAGTTTGGTAGCAACTCAAAGGCAAGCTTTGACCCAATCTAGCGTACACACACTCTGGTAGTTGGCGTTGAGATAAGACCAAGATCTTGGTAGCATCTTTCGAAACTACTCAGCCAACTTTCAAGCACAAATACGAGTGTGCGGAGTGCAAAGGGCACTATCTTCCCTTTGACTTATAAAGACTTAGTAATAAGTCTTGATTCAATTCACTTTGCTGAACACATTTGTCATTAGCAAGATAAATGAAACTCGTCTACATCATAAAGTTTGTCTGGAGTTATTGACAAACATGTCTTATTGTTCCATTTAGGCTATGTATAACTAGGATACTTTCCCAAACGAAAGACAAATCCTCCACATAGCTCTAACAACATTAAGATGGTAGACGAATCTCCATTTAGATCTTTCAAAATGAATTTAGCAAAATTCATTAAAGATAACATATATTGCTTTCATATGTAGATTTATCCACACTTGTGAATTTTTATGATAATTTCAAATGAAGTTTATCGGTATATCTCATACTTGTGTATTTCATCTCAATACACTTATCATATTTTCGATCTAATGATACACTCATCATATTTTCGATCTCATGATATAGTATGACATTTGATGTCTCATATTCGACACTTAAAACAATTCAACAACTCTCAAGTTGTTTTCTATGCAAATCTCTTATTTCACTATCCGTTTAAAGTTATATATTTTCTAAACATTATATAACTAACGTTTAAAATTATTTCCCACAAAATCATTTTGAACGTTACAACATAAATCGATTTATTTTGTTGTAAATATTGCATGTGTTATCCTAAGATATTAAACACAAGTAATACGACACCCAAAATTAAAACGTAAAGTGTAAAACACTTTAATTAATAATTTAAACGAATAAAAATTACATCTAGACATCAAATCTCAAAGGGTTATTATTTATACCACTTTCATCATTAGCAATGATATTGATTTTGTGACATGTATTGAGGTACTCCCTCAAATGTGTTTCATGCACTCATACAATCAAGTTTCTTATTTCATCTTGAAACTCTAAATTTAAATAATCAAACCGACCAAAAAACAATAACGTTTTTTATACACTATCTTATTCATAAATAGTTGTATTTGAATAATTATTTCTATTCACAACAACCTCGAGTTGTTTTTTTTTTCGAATAATCTCATCGAGAATATTTTGTGGTTCGAGACGTGCTTCTTCTCCCATGAGTAGTTAACCATTTTAGATTACAAAACACATGTTTTATTCATTCAAAACATTTTATAGCTTTGTAACTATTTTAAAAATATATCGTATTTATTTTACGTCTTGTTCACAATAGTCAAATCCATAAACTCCAAAAATGGTTTTATAATATAGATTACTATCTAACACGCTCGTTAGATGACAAACAATTGCAAACAATTTTTTTAACACTTTTCTGTTTATAAATAAGCTGTTTCTAGCACATTCATTAGAGAATAAATGATTATAAAAACGTTTTTAAACACACTTTGGTTTATACACATAAACCGTTTTTGACAAATGATTACAACAATCATTTTAAATATTACGGATCTTATTAAATAAACCGTTTTCTAACACGCTCGTTAGAGAATAAATGAACACAAATAACCTTTTAAGTTTATCGGTTAAAATAACCACTTCTAACCCGCACGTTAGAAATAAACGAAAACAAAGATCGCTTTAAAAGCTTTCAGATTTATATAAAATAAATCCAGTTCTAGCTTACTCGCTAGAAATAAATGATTACATAAATCATTTTAAAGCTTTTCGATATATAAAATATAAACTGGTTCTAACACGTTTGTTAGAAATAAACAATCATAAAAAAATTGTTTTTAAGCTTATTGGTTCATATACAATGAACCCGCTTCTAACACGCTCGTTAGCTCTAAACGATCATAAAATCGATTGTAAGCTTCTCGGCTCATATAAAATTTACTATTTCTCTTATTTATTGCATAACATTAGTTTTAATTTCTTTCTAAAACAAAAGTTGGTCTTGCTTAAATTATTGTAGTAATAAATAGTTTAAAACTATAAACCCATAATTTCCTAATGACTTTAAGAAATTTAAACCATTTCTAACACACATGTTAGATTGTAAAACATTTACAAAAATGTTTTAGCACATGATAGAATCGAAGTATTCGTTTGGTAACACGTTATTTTGGATATTAGATTGTACTCCAATCTTTATTAAAATCCAAACACGACGTTGTACTACGTTATTTCCCAAAACGAAATTATTTGATTTTAACCAAAATCTTAAATAATATTTTATTTAACATTTCGTGAACCTAAAAACCATAGTAATAAGGTTTTAAAAATTCCATCACGAAATCTGTTTTAAGATTGTAGGAAATAGGTTCACTTTTATATTAAAAGATAATAATTTTAACGATACTCTCGTTAGTCATGGGAAATATTCTAGTACAATACCGTTTACAAAACGAATAGAAAAATAAATATAAACAATATTTATATACCAAACTTGATTCGAACATCCGTCTTTAGTATGTACTCCAACAGTCTTCATATAACATTCTTGACACAAGTCTTCATCACGTTCGAATCTTCAACTATACTCCTGTGATGGCAACAATTAACAAACAAGAGATTAACGGTTGTGGCTGAGGATCGTGTTAGACACGGGTCCCTTAAAACAGATTTCGCGTCTCTACTCAAGACAACACGTCTGCTTCCCAGGGTACAACAGCCAAAGCAGTATGTACTGCCGGAGAGTGCCTCGGCCCAAGAGATCATCGGGTAAAGTATATGTGTTATAAAGTTATATGGAACAAGATTAAAGATGATGAGTGATGACGTAGGATGAACAATTTAGAGAGTACTCCTCTCTAAATTTCTATAAAACTTGTTGACACTCAAGAAATTAAATTTCTTCTTCTCCTCTTTTCATCATCATGAGTTTGTTTATATACTCATGCTAATAAGTTCATATTAATGCGAGCTTTATGATTTAAAATCAAAACTCCCATTTGATTTATGAAATGTTTATGAGATCAAATTAAAACTCTCATTTTATTCATGACATGTTTAATACCAATTTTAATAAAAATTATGATTCATAATAAATATTCATAATAT